>PVIW01003459.1:0-167053 GCA_004026585.1 Noctilio leporinus | reverse complement strand
AGAATAATCAGACCCCCTACCAACAGCAACAGTATCTCATGCCCCTGCTTGGAATCTCTGGAAAGAGACCTACCTACTTAGCATTGCACCCCAGTCCTCCCTGACCTGTCTTTTCTGGTCTCCCCAGCCCCATCTCCTGCCCCTTTATAGCCCAACAATCCCAGCCTGTGCTTGCCAGCGTTGCCTAAATCCTTGAAGCTATGCCCACTGATCGGAGCCGCATTCCCACCTTTCTTCCTCTGATCGGCTTCACTCACTCACAAACATTCAGCGTGAGAAAACTTGACCCCTCAGGTGGCCGGTGCCCCGCACCTGTACGGCCTTTGCGCTTGGTGGCACCTTTACTTGGGTGCGCACCAGCCACCCATAGCCGAAAGAACTGTCTGGAAGCAAAGGGCCCTTGCTGAAGCTGCTAGAGATGCTGAACCAAAACCTCCCTGCTTTCTGGTGCATGGCGTGGGCTAAGTTGTCCTTGCCTCCCACTCACATCTTCTTGTCAGTCCCAGTTGGCTAGTGGCACGGGGTTTAAGGACACTTAGGGTCAGGGCGCTGCCTCCGGACCCCGCCCACCTTTCTTCCCCGGGTGAGAGACAGAGCGGTTCGAAGTTCTGGGTCGGAAGCAAGCAAAGCGTTGTCCTTCTCGCTGCCCAGAGCCCCAGGCTGGCCGCTTGGCCCTGAGGGGCAGGACCTGGACTCCGGCCCGGCTGCGGCGGCGGCTCGCAGGTCCCAGGTCCCCCGCACGCAGCGCACCTGCACCCGGCGGGTCCCGTTGCGCGGAGGCGGCTGCTGCAGCGCGGGACCTCGGTGCCTGGTCTCGCGGACATGAGTCCCCCGCCGCGCCTCAGGTACGGTCGCTGCCCATGCCACCGTCCTCCTGGGCTCAGCTCCCCTTACAAGCCTCCATCTGCCCGAACCCGGGGCCGGCGTGCCCCTGAGCCCTACTCCTCCGCCTTTTCCCAGGACCCCCGCCCAGCCTGTCTTGTGTCTGACCGAGGCTTCCGGGGCTCCAGGTTGCGCCCCAGCTTTCTGTCCTGGCTGGGGCGGACTTGGGGGTCAGCCCTGCGTGTGTGTGTGTGTGTGTGTGCGTGTGTGTGCGTGTGTGTTGGGGGCTCCTCGAGCGGGGAGGGGGGAGCTCCAGCTTTCCCAGCTCAGGCTGGCCGAGGAGACCCGCCCCTGGCCCGCGCCTCTCTGCACCCCGCCTCCGCCTGCCCGAGGGCAGCTTTCTGGTCCGTAAAGGCCACAGCCTCCCCCTGGTCATTGTTCTTTCTTTCTCTCCGCAGCCCCTGTCTTTCGTGGACAAGAATCCCGTCCATCGTTTTCCTGCCACTTATCTGGTCAGGTTTTGCTCCCCGGGTCAACTATGTGCAGGACTTTAGTTTTGGAGACACGGAGGCTCCGCTGCAGTCCAGGTTTGCCTGAGTTGGGGGCGGAGCGGGGGCGCTTTCTCGCCTTTTCTGGAAAACGCGCATCATCAGAAGCCTGCTCGGGGCAACGGGGCATGTCCTCGAGCAGGGACTTCTTTCTCCGCCAGGACTCAGCAGTCTCTCACTCGTTTCTCTCTCCATCTCTCTCTCTCCATCTTTCTCTCTCCCTCCCCCCACCTCTCCACCTCTCTTTCCACCTTTCTCCATCTCTCCGCGTTTCTCTTTCCTCCAGCAGGTTTAATTGGTCTCACCTGACCCCTCTTGCGCTGAAGAACCGAACTTTGGGTCTTCAAACGAAAAGCGCAGCCAAGACCAAGCCGTACTTCACCCTGGAGGGGCACAAGTTCCTGATCTTCGGGGGCTCCATCCACTATTTCCGGGTGCCCAGGGAGTACTGGCGGGACCGCCTCCTGAAGCTGAAGGCCTGCGGCTTCAACACTGTCACCACGTGAGTGCGGCCGCCGTTCCCTAGAGCTGGCTGCCAGACGGGCGCTCCTGGGCTCAGGGCTGGTGTGACAGCCCGGTGACCTTCCGATCAGTCGTGTCCAGCTTGTGCCTGTTATGCTCAGGGGTCACTTACAGCTTGTGAAACAGTTTTTAGGAACGTACACGGAAATGAGCCTGTACAGGCACGATAGTCGTATCAAGGTGAACATGTAACGAGATCCTAGTGTCACTAAAGCGAAGTTGAATGGCGTGAAAGGAATGAATCCAGTAGGGGCAGTGGGACAGACCTGGTCTTCCGTCCCAGACCTGCCTCCGGGCCATCGCCCGGGACCCTGGGGTCTTCCTCTGAAATCAGGCAGAGTGGTCATTGCCTCACAGGGTTGTACTGATGATTAAATGAGATAAAGCCTTTATCTTTTTTTTTTTTTTTAATGTGAAAAATGCCTATCACAATGACTGCTGCATACACGCACTTGACTATGGTGGCAAAAAGAAATCAGGGGGAAAGGGGTTGAGGGGAGGGGGGAGGCAGAGGCAGGGAAGGGGAGCAGCTCAGGCAAGAAGCTAGTATAAAGGAGCCATGGACATGGACAACAGGTGGGATTGACTTTGGGGGGAATGGGTGGGTGGGGAAGGGGACAGAGGGGAGCAAAAAGGTGATGGATGTAATACAACAACAATAAAAAAAAAAAAAAGAAAGATATATAAGCCCAGTTAGTCCAGCAGAAGGATTTAAATATAAATTTGACATGAAATGTACATTTAAATGATACATTTAGCATGCTGTTTAACACCATTATGCAATTAGGGATAAAAAGTAACATGTATTTAGGGTTTACGGATGGCTGGGCATTTTTAAAGCACTTTCACAAAAATTGCCTAATCCTTCCAACAGTTTACTTCCCACCATGCTGTGCGGGGTGTGGTGGGTGTGGGGTGTGTGTGTGGGGGGGCAGAGCACAGAGGCTTAGCTGCCTGCTGGAAGTGCTCCACTCAGCCTGGGATTGAGGAGGAACCCATGTCACACACAGAGCAGAAGCTCCCCTCTTTGTACAGATGACCCATCCAATAAAAACCTTGCCCAAAGCAAAAACTGTATTAGGATTAGGAACGGTGGCATTCTCTTCCTAACACACCTATTTCCAGGCACGTCTTCAAGCTGAAAAAAATTGGGAATCAATAAAGGTGGGTTGAAGGAAGGGCCAAAGAAAACAGTGTGTGGAAGGCTGCATTGTGGCAGGTGCGTGCACAAGGGTGTGGGGGGGGGGGCTGGTGTGGCAGGGTTAGAGGAAAGGCAGGGAACCAACCCCCCTTCAGTATAGGAACCTGCCATTGCTTGCGTACAGAGGTGCTAACTTCAGTGTATCTGCCATGGTAAAGCAAGACTTACATGCCCACTTACATGCATTAGTACTGGCACACAGCCAGGCGTGTTCGAAACCCTGGGAAGTGTTAATTCACGTTTTCCTTATAGCAGTCCTGTGCAGTGGGTACTATTAGCCCCACTGAGGAAACTCTGGTGGAGAGAGGTTAAGGTGCGTTCCCCAAATCACATGGTCAGGAATAGTGGCGGTGTGCCTCTGTGGTTCAGTTTATCATTTCATGCTGCAGAATATATTTTCCTGTGTCTTGATAAGATGTTCGTCCCAGGAAGTAGAGAGGTCTATTGTTTTCATGGTCAGGCTGTGGGGTTTTATTAGTTAACATCAAGGAAAAGGAAAGGCCGTCCTGAGAAGCTCAGATCCATGCTGTCTTGCAGAAAGAGGCAGCAAATACAAGGGGACATGTAATGCAACGTTTCCCCCCTGTAACTGTATTAATTATGTTAATTCCAAACACAAGGTGGGGCAAAGCAGGTTTATAATTGTTGAGTATGGGAAACTCAAAGCTTGCTTTAGTATTGTTATTTATTAATTATTGTTTTCCGCATGAAAAACAGTAGACCTACTTTTGCCACACACCCTGTATTTAAATTTCCTCGCCCTTCTGGGTTAATTCTACACTGGTTGCTATGGATTATACTCATACTTATTGAATTTTTTAAAAAGCAAGAACCACCAGATGTCTTCACAGACCTACACCGCTAGCCAGCCATACAGGGGAGACCACAGAAATTTCAATATAACTTCATTGCAATTAGAAGCCCTTCTTCCTCAGCGTCCTGCTACTTCCCTCTAGTGGAAACTATAAATATTGTATTTGTTGTAAAGAAGAAAATGCTTAAAGGGGCCTACCATTACTGCAGAGGGCAAATTTGAAGCTTGATGAATTGTTCCTTTTATTGTTATTTTATGCTTACCTTACCATATGCTTGTGAGTTTATTGCCTACTATTTAAGATTGCTAGATTAATTTTGCCTCATCAATAGCTTTTTTCATTGTTACGTTTTTGATTTTAAAGCAATTTTCTTTAGAGTTAGTCACTTGGAAGTATCATTTAACAAAACACTTTCATTCTATCCCCTCGGTGTATAGCTGTAAATGTTACCATGCACATTTGAATTCTTTAGCAAACCAATTTTTTACTCCTACTCACACACACACACACACACACAAACCCTTGAAATATAGTCAGCTCTGCCATAGTGCAACATACCTTACATTTTCTATACTGTACAATTGTGTAATAAGAACTATAAGGCTTATGAGAAACATGAGATTAGGGGACAATATGCAAAAACTTTATTGGTCACACACAAAGTATACCTAATAAAAATTGCACCCACTAAAATTTTACATGTCCCTTTGGCCCTACAAGCGTGGTGATATGAGGCAGCCCTGGCTGAGTCCTTCAGGCTAGGTCTAAAGAGGGCATCTTCCTTCACTACATGTCTGTTATGCTATTGAAACTCCTCCTTGATTCTTACTTTGATTCTTAGCAATAATTTATTGGGCATATACAGACACTTATGTTGTTTCCTTCTCTTTATACTTTTAATGGCTATTACAAAGAATGGGCGGTGAGTGGGACAATTAAGGTATAAATTCAAGGAATCTAGAATCAGGATTATCGACCGCTTGGACCACTACTGGGTAATAGAGAGAGGAGCTATTGAATAGAATTATTGTGCATGTAATACAGATTTAATTACCACAGGACATTTCAACTTATTCCGAAATAGAGCTACCCTAGACTTTGGCATGGGTTTGGGGCTGACCTAGGGATTTATAGGAAAGAAACAGGAAGGTGCTCATTGTACTTCCCTCTTTCCTATTCCAGCTACGTCCCATGGAACCTCCACGAGCCACAAAGAGGCACATTTGACTTCTCTGGGAACCTGGACCTGGAGTACGTGCTGCTGCTGCTGCTGGGACCTGCCCTGGGCCTGGGAGCAGGACAGGGCTGGCTGGGCTTCATGGGGACCATGGTGGCGTCTCAGCTCTGCTTGGAGAGGCAGATGGAGACCCGGCTCAGAGCCTTGTTCTGCAGGGACTGCGACACACTGCACCTGGACCAGGGGCTGTCCAGCTGCAGGCCTGTTACTCCCAGGTGTCCAGGCCTCCTCTGAGCACCCCCTCCTCACTGCAGCTCAGAGGTGCCTGGTGTGGTGTCAGCCCTGCTCTGCTGAGGCCCAGCCACCTGTGCTGGGACAGGGGTTGCCCCTGGAGGGCAGCAATGCCGTTGAGGTCGGATTTATTGTTAGGACCCTTGTCCCCATCTGCCTCCTCATGACCCAGCGGGCTATGCAGACAGCCCCAGGTTGGGAGCCCGGTGAGAAGCCGGCTGCCAGAGCTCTGGTGTCTGACCACAGGGGTAAACCGCCCCCACTCCCCCAACCCACTCCCTCCGCTGGGGGAAGGGACTCGGCCTTCCCTCCATGCACCCTAGTCTCTGGTCGGGAGAGCAAGGCAGGCCAGCCGAGCAAGGATCCTGGCAGTTGTGCCACCTGGGGTGCGTGCTGGGCTAGTCCCCACCCTCCATTAGAAGAATGTCCTGAGAGCTGCTGACCTTGACCTTCGCAGGGCCTTTGTCCTGCTGGCTGCGGAGATCGGGCTGTGGGTGATTCTGCGTCCAGGGCCCTACATCTGCAGCGAGGTCGACCTCGGTGGCTTGCCCAGGTGAGCGGGGCGTGAGTGAGGCGGAGGTCGTGGTTGTGGGAGTTTGTTTTACTAAAAATTGAACTCGAATCCAGCAGCATTGAGTACATATTCCGTGCCTTTGCTCGGCTGTGTGCCTTTCACACAGCATCTCGGGGAACACTTGCAGTCATGTGGTGAGTCGTGCACCACTGCAGTGCTCCTGTCGCAGACAAGGGACTCGGGCGCAGTCCGGGTGCGGTGGGCGTGGCCAAGTGCCTGCAGGGTGGGCGTGGCCATTACCTTGCCAGGGTGGGCGTGACCAAGGGCCTGGGTGGGTGGGCGTGGCCAAGTGCTTATACTGGGGTGGGCGTGGCCAAGCTTGTGTGCGGGGAGAGTGGGCGCAGGGGGCCTTGTCTTCTTCCTTTGCGGGAAGGAGCTGGCCCAAGTCCGTTCACCTGTCGGGGAAGGAAGTGAAGCTCCAGGGAGTGGAAGGGTTCTGACAACTTCTGGACATGGTCTGAGGACCCTGGCTTCTCCCTTACCTTGTCAGAGGGAGACCATGTTCTCCGCTGAGCGGAGAAACCGCAGTTTCCCTCTTCTCCCTCTCTTTTTTCTTCGCCTTCTTCTCATCTGGGATGCTGGCCTTTAGTCCAGACAACGAACGGAGGGTCAGGGGGAGAATTCGAGAATGCTCTCCCATTAACCCTGCAAGCTGACGGCACTCTGTTTAGTTCATGGGTTTGCCTGCAAGGGGAACACTTTCACCCTCCTCGCCCAGGTAAGGGCTTTGCGTTGTCCAAGACAAGCTTGTTCGCCCTTCTGGGCTCAGGGGCAGAAAAAGCCTGACCTGGAAGGGAGTGGATATTTTAGCAGAGCAGTGGGTCCCCGGACTGGTCTGGGGAGGCCCCGCGCAGCCCCTCCCAAGCCTGGCGGATGTGCTTGAAAACTCTCACTCTGTGCTTGAAATCAGGTTTTAGAAGAGACGCAACCCTGCGCGTAAGGTACACACACACAGTGTGTGTACCTTAAGCCTTTGCTTAAGACAAAGGCCTTTCGTGAACGCAAAAAGAAGGGAGGCGAGTGTTCAATGAAAGGCTAGATCGCCTCTCATTAAGATGTGGGTGTACGAGCCACGATGGAGCTGCGAACACCTCCTAAGTTGTCGTGTCACTGAGACACCTGCACCTCTGGCAACTCTATAAGAGCATTCTTTCAGGACCCTTGGGTCTGCGCAGCTGTGGGGGTGGGATCCAAAGACTGCTGCTGCAGGAAGCTGAGGAGGAGCTGAGAAGGAGCTGGCTGTCCCGCCCAGCCCGCACTCAGCCTTCTTCCTGTCTGTCCCTCTCAAACGCCTGGCTCTTCTCCTTTCATCCCCAGCTGGTTACTGCAGGACCCCACACTGAAACTGAGAACAACCCACAAGGGCTTTGTGGCAGCAGTTGATGAATATTTTGATCATTTGATTGTCAGAGTGGTTCCTCTCCAGGTAAAAGCCCAAGGACCTTTTCCTTCTTTCTTACAGTTGCTTTAGGAAAATAGCTGGTTCTGACTTGTTCCCAGAAGAGGCCAAGACCAGCCTCTGTGAGAGGGGAAGCTGACACTCTTGCGATTTTGAACCCTAGACTCTCATCTCTAAGTCAGCCTTTGCCCCAGGTGTGTGTCTGCAAAGACACACACCATACCAGACTGGACTGACATGAAGCGTGGGCATGTGGTTGCCCTTGTTTCCAATGCACTTGATGTTCTCTAGACTCACGGCTTTTTACACTGCTTATTTTTACCCTTAAGCGGTCTTTGCTGTTTTAAGCAGTTAATACACACACTTGGTGAGAAAGCTGGAAAAAGTACAAAGGAGTTTATGGTAACTCCCCTCCTACCTATCCCCAAACTTTCAGTTACCTTTTCAGGAGACAGATTAGTTCGATAGACTTGTGTGTCTTTCCAGGGACTTTTTACATACATGGAAACATGTACATGTGTGTATTCATACTTTTTTAAATCAAAAATACACAATTCTCACTGGACATTTTTCTTTTGTCACTTGAAAAAATATTTTTGAAACCTGCAATTCTTATTTTTTTAAATTCTCATCAGAGGATTTGCTTATTGATTTGAGAGAGAGGGAGAGAGAGAGAGAGATCAATATGAGAGAGAAACATCAATTGCCTCTCATATGCACCCTAACTGGGGACTGAATCTGCAACCCAGGCATGTGCCCTGACTAATAATTGAACCCATAACCTTTCGGTTTATCGGATGATGTTCCAACCAACTGAACCACACCAACCAGGGCTAAACTTGACATTAAAAAAAAAAAAAAAAAAAAAAAATGACTGCAAAGCATTTCATGATATGAATATATCAAAATTCATTTAACTAATGCCCATGTCATGGGCATTTAATTTTGCAAGTTTATGTTATAATGAATAACTTGGTTCACATGCATCACTTTTGTACCTGGGTAAGTATATTGCTTATCACTTGCATTTCAATTCATTTTAGTTTCATAAATGCAAAGAGCACAGGTACCATGCAGTTTCCTTTTTCCATGGAATGCCCAGACATTATGTACTTGACAAAAAATGCCTTTGTCTTCACAATGCCCATCTGTAGCTGAGAGACCAGTCTGTGACAGAAAAAGAGCATTATGCTCTGCAGTCTTCAAGGCAGCAATTGTTTGACCACTGTGGTTGTTTTCTTCTTTTTTAAAGAATTTATTTATTATTTCCAGAAAGAGAAGAAGAGAGAGAGGCAGAGGGGCAGAGAGGGAGAAGAGATATCAATGTATGGTTGCCTTTCACCTGCCTCCAGCCACAGACCTGGCTGGAGACCTGGCTTGCAGCCTGGTTATGTGCCCTAGCTGGGGAATCAAACCAGGGACCTTTGGGTTCACAGGTCAACCTAGAGCTTTTTTTTAAAGGTTTAATTCATTATTCTTAGAGAGAGGGGAAGGGAAGGAGAAAAAACAGGAGAGAAACATTAATGTATGGTTGCCTTTCATCTGCCCCTAGCTGGGGACCTGACTGGAGACCTGGCTTGCAATCTGAGTATGTGTCCTGACTGGGAATCAAACCAGTGACACTTGGGTTCGCAGCAGTCCAGTGCTCAATCCACTGAGTCACACCAACCAGGGTGTGCTTGGTTTTAAATATATAATTCTCTTTCAAACAACAGGAGGCACATGGTAACTGTTTTTAAAAAATGTTATTTTAAGACCAACTCTTGATATAGTTTGAGATGGGATAAAAACCAGGATTACCAGGTAGTAGACTAATAGTGTATTATCATAGATGCTTCTTTGGGAGACCATATAATGCAGATCCAGCCCTTTAAAACTAATTCTGAATTGTGAATTTGAGCTACTCATTAGGATACTTATCAAGAGGAAAAACGGGAGATTAGAAATGGAAATAAAGCAATAGGGCATTAAGAGAGATGAACCATGTTGAGGGGAAGAGAGCTTGTCTTTAGGATTAAATTCTTGTTTGCTTGGTAGATTCAATGTTCATCCTTTGTAGGAAAGCGCCATGCTGCATATTTCTGGCTTTATTTCTGCAGTTAAGATGGCACTCAGTGGCCGTAGTGAAAAAATCTTGGACCCTGAAAACTAGAAAGACTCTGAATGTTTGAATGGAAGTTCAGGAACAAGTACAAAGGCTACTTACCCCTCATGTAGGTCCAGCAAGCAAAGCTAATTTATAAACATTGAAATCATGAGGTGGAAAATTCTAGGAAAGTTTTAAGAACCAGGAAATTGTAACATAGAGGGCTTATTATTACCAAATTATTAGTATTTTAAGGTCTTTCAATTTGATTGGCTCTCTTCATTTCAGTTGTTATATTTAACTAATTTTTAGAGTGTACTTGTTGTTTTACTGGAGGCATTTATTCCTCTAAACCTGTTTGCTTGAAAAGGTTAACTGTGGATTTTCCTACACTGTTTTTTGTGGGGGCAGGGAGAGGTGAGGCAGATATCACCCTTCAGGCTGGGGAGAGATACTCTTCAATAACATAAATAATCATTTCTCAGTTCATCAGTTCAGAATACTTGTGTTCATTCAACAAATAATTATTGAACACCTACTATGTGCCAAACACTTCTAGTACCTAAGCTTCCAGGGGCGAGAAGCACAGACAGGGTCTCCACCCCACGGAGCTCTTAGCCCGACACAAGAGACAAATGAGCACTTGCAGATTGTCTGGTAACTGCTGCAGCAGAGGCAGTGTGGAAGGGAGGTCCGGAGCAGCTATTTCAGAAAAAGTAACAATGACCAGAAAGGAGAGCAGGCATTAACCAGGCCAGGGGGCGAAGACCAGATGACTGGAGATAGAACAAGGAGTCTGAAGAACTAAGAGAAGTGTTCGGACTGGTATGGCTCACTGGGATGAGCACAGGCCCATGAACTGAAAAGACACTGGTTCCATTTCCAGTCAGGACACAGGCCTGGGTTGCAGGTTTCATCTTCCAGTTGGGGCATGTGCAGGAGGCAACTGATCAACGTTTTTCCTTCACATCAATGTTTCTCTCCTGCTCTTTCTTCCTCCCTTACCCTCTCTGAAAACTAACTGACTAATTATATAAATATTTAAAAAACAAACAACAACTAAAAGAAATCCGGCTGGTGTGGGGCATAGAGTGAGAGGTGGGAAAGAGGCAAAAGATGAGGCCGTCAGGGAAACCCACCAAACGTGGGTCCTTTGTCCTCCGTTCCAGCCCAGGAACTCGTGTTTGTCCACCCCAAAGGGAACTCTCACTCTGAACAAGCAGGTGGGGGCAGTGGGAGTCACGTGGGGGTGACCAGCCACCCCCTGGGCAGAGCTTGCCCTGCATTCAATGTGGAGAGACCACCAGAAGCACAGTGGACGTGAACACAGAGAGTGGAAAGTGTCATCATCGCAGCATGACAGGGTGGGTGTTGGTGGCTGAGGTTGGGTGGAAGCTTTCCCACGGCTGTTTGAGGAGACAGGTACAGTGAGAAAGTGCAGGCAGCGGTGGCCTCATTCGAGAAGTAGAGCTCAGAAGAGGGCGGTGAACACCTGAAACTAAGGTCATACTGAATGTCAAGTATAAGTGAAAAATAAAGAAACAAAATAGCCATAAAGACCTTAAAAGGGGGAGGGGCATGAGAGAGCAAGAGAAAGGCAGAGGGAAGGATCCTGAAGTGCCTTCTCTCTTCAGCAAGTTTTGGAGAAGGCGGAAGAAAGGCAATTTGGAAAGAAAGGTTGAAGGTACCGAAGGGAGAGGGAGTGGTGCAGAGAGCCAGCTCTTTTTTTTTTTTTGAATATGTTTTCACATTAAAAAAATTGTTTATTATTTTTAGAGAGAGGGGTAGGAAGAGAGGCAGAGAGGGAGATAGACGTCAATGTACTGTTGCCTTTCATTTGCCTCCAGCTACAGACTGGCTGGAGACCTGGCTTGCAACCTCATTAATGTGTCCTGGCTGGGGAATCGAACCAGCGACCTTTGGGTTCGCAGGCCGGCACCTCATCCATTGTGCCACCAGCCGGGGGAGAGCCAACTCTTGAGCTGGTGGCCCAAGGAGGCAGGGGTGACCCTGCATGGGTGGCGGGGGTCATTGCCCTACAACAGGAGGAGGGGGGAGGGACACCTCTCTGTGCTGGGTGGGTGCGGAAGCAGGTGCTTTTGTATGTTTGCATGCTCATGTTTAAGTAAGTAGTTAATATGAGAAGTAGAGGAGAAACTGTGGGTGTCATTACCAATGCTAGGGAACGCGGGACTCCTAATAGTGGCTGATGTGCGGTGGGGGGTGGGGGAGGGGTGACTCTGATTGCAGGACCTGGGAGAGGAGAGAGAGCGGCTCTGGGTTAGGAAACAACTTGGAACCCAATGTCCACCCCAGTGTGTTGTCTTCAGCTGTAGACCCAGAGACTCCGGGGTTTCCCGCCTGCAGCCTCACTGTCACTTCTCTGCTTGTCTCAGTACCACCAGGGAGGACCCATCATCGCGGTGCAGGTGGAGAACGAATATGGGTCGTTTGACGGGGATGCGGAGTACATGCCTTACCTTCAAAAGGTCAGAGGCCCTCGGCCTGCCTCCATGTTTGCATGCGTTCTTCCTCAGCCCGTCCCCTTTGCAGCAGGTGTTCCTGAGGCTGCCGCCGGACTGCGCAGCTCTGTGGGTTCTGTGAATGTGAGACCAACTTCAGTTTCTCTGTGACTGTACAGCGTGGCCAGGGGGACCAAGATGCGCTGAGATGGTTTTATTCTGAGATAAAATATGGTGTTAAAGGCTTACGCCTTCCTGTTGCTACCTCTCTGATCCGCGGTGCTCTCCAACGCTGGGGGCTGGTGAACATGAGATAGATAATATCCAGGTACTTAATGATGGTGGCTGCACTGGGTTGGCCAAAAAGTGTGTTCGTTTTCCGGTAAGATGACTCTGGTAGTTCTTAGTTGTCTTGAACTTAATTGGAAACAATTTTCTCAGATTGTACGGTGGCAACTGTCATATCAGTATGTTTATATAAAAAAGACATCCAAATTGGTGAATTTTGGGGTAACCATTTTAATATTGACGATGGAAGAGAACGTGTGACAGTTTCAGCATACTATGGTTTATTATTCAAGGAAGATAAAAACACAACTGAAATGCAAAAAAAAAAGAGAAGATTTGTACAGTGGATGGAGAAGGTGCTGTGACTGGTTGAATGTGTCAGAAGTGAGTGGCCAAGTTTCACACAGATTTCTCGCTGGTTGATGCTGCTCAGCCAGGTAGACCAGTTGAAGTTGATAGCAATCAAATCGAAACATTAATCCAGAACCGTCAACATTACACCACATGGGAAATAGCTGACATACTCACAATATCCAAATCAATGAACCTATTGGTGGAAATGGAAAATGTGCTGTTTATTTTATGGGAAAAAAAAACCCATGCATACTTTTTGAGCAATCCAACATTAATATTTTCTTTTGTTGCCTTTGTGCTCCTGTAGGGGGCATGTCTCAGGCCAGGGAATAGACTTCTGTCTGGCCGGGTCCTTGTTGATGGGCCTGGCCCCTTCCTGCCTGTGCCTTCCCGAATTCTGGAGACTGATGAGCTTTATGCCTTCACCACATGCCGGAGGTTGATGAGCCCTAGTCTACATCAGGGGGCTAAGCAGGAAACAGGGTTCCAGTTAGCTCTGCCCACACAGAAACCCCGGGTGGGATGACCTGGAGAGCCATGGTGAGGGGTGTCCAGCTGGGCAGGAAAGATCAGGCAACCAGAGAGAGAGGAGGCAATGTACCTGTGGCTTCTGGATCCCGACGAGGTCAGTGAGGAACCCCACTCCCTGCTGTTTTTGGGGGCACCATGTCACACCCTGTCATGTCAATTTCATCCAGCTAACATTATTTTTCCTTGAGTTTTATGGCTCCCAGTCCCAGGTATGGCTCCATGAACATATAAGACCCATAGAGAGGGTCCTCCTGCCATCTGGTCATCTGTCTGCTTCTTATGCCTGCTGTAAAAATGACTTTTTAATTAGACAACCCCCTTCCCCGAAGCCATGGTGGCTTTCTGGTTCCTGTGAGTGTCCAGGTAGGACCCAAGTTTGTGAAGTTTCTCTCTGATCTTCCTTAGGGTCCCATCGCTTCTGCCTCTCCTCTTCCTGCACAGAGTTTCCCAGGTCTTCTTCCTATCTTTCTCTGGGATTCAGATTCTCTCTCAGGGCCTTTCCTCATAAGCTCAGCCTTGATCTTTTCCCCAGGAGGCTGTGACCATGGGGTGTCCGAGCCCACTCAGTTGCTTCTGTGGTCGCCACAGGGAGAAACACAGGACTGGGGCAGAGCTGCGGATGATCAGACTCTCAATGCAAACCTTTCCCTCTAGTTCACACACCGTCCATCTCAGCCAACTTGCATTTATTTCCTAATTTCCTTCCTTCCTTCCAAGGGAGGAAGAAAAGCGGGCTCATTTTATCCAGTTTTCTCAACAGGCCCTGCTGAAAAGAGGGATTGTGGAAATGCTCTTGACCTCTGATGATGAGAAAAGCATACGAAGAGGCTCCTTAAAAGGAGGTACAAATGTAGACTTATTTTATGGGAGAACTGAGGCTCCTCACCCACCAGCTTGAGCTTGAACTTGAACAACCACTGGAAAGAACCAAGAATATCTCTGACACCTCTCTCTTCCATGTACATGTGGACCTTGGAGATCTGATATTACTGGGAAAACTCAAGGCCCAAGTGAAGAGTTCGCTTGGCAACTCCATTTTTTCCTCACTCCTGCAGAGCTGTAGGGAGCCCTTCTGTCTCTGTGCAGAGTCCCAGGCCTGGGGTTCCACACCCTGAGGTGCACTGTGGGCTCCAAGGAGGCCCTTGAAAATCAAGTAATGGAACAATTCAGAACAAAATGATAAGGTGATGATAGTGAGGGAAATGACCCAAGTATGAGCTACCAGATGCTTCCAAGGGAACCTCTTCCAGGTGGTCCCTAGCTCGAGACTGGCTACTTCTGTAGACTACCCTCCTCTCCTCTTTGGTGGCCCTTCCCCGCAATGTGACGATACAGTGGACAGTGGACCAGGCTTGGGATCAGGAGACCTGCATTCAATGCCTCGGTTTAATCAAGTTGTGTGACCTTGGCCTGTTCCATTTCTCTGCACAGAATGTGGTTAATTTTAACTGCCCTTCTTATCTAACATTGTCCTTGCAAATGTCCAGTCATGTGAAGACATATATGATAGCCCTGTGTATGTGGCAACAAGTGGTACCTCATTATTCTTGCTACTCAACACAACTCCCTTTGGTGTGCAACGTGGGGACTTCCATCCCTCCCTGTAGAACTTGTCACCAGTCCCCATATGGCATCTCTCTCTTCTTTCCATAGTGCTGGCCACCATCAATCTGAAGTCATTTAGCAAGAATATTTTTACAAGACTTCATAGAGTGCAGGTAAGGACATCTGAGGGGTGAGGAGTCTTAGCCCCTGTGCCTACCATGACCAACCCCTCAACCTGTGCAGCTGGTCCAGTGAGGATAGGAGGCTTGCTAGAAAGACGATGGCTTCCTTAATAGTGCGTGTCTTTTGTCGTGGGGAATAAGAAGGAAACTCCACTTCTGTCACCTTGTAGTGGAGCATCCAGTAGAGCTGACCAGAGGAAGGGTGAGGGGGTTATGTGAAGTGAATCAGAGGGAGGTGATGTTCTTCTTCCTCTCTGGGAACAGAGCCCAGACATGGGCCATGTGTATTGCTGACCAGGACTCATACCTAAATTTTGGGGGGGATATCAGCTTTTTTCAGCCAGGCTGTGCGAATTTCAGAAATGAATGACTGTGTTGCACGGGAATTCATTTAGCAAACATGGATTGGTTATGTCCCAGTGTCCTCTCAGCGGGTGACCCCTGTGACAGTTACCAAGACAGACAACCTGAACCTTCAGGGATTGTACCCTCTCTCCACAGAGCAGGAGGATTGAGCTCTCCTAGACTGAATGCGACCTTAGTGTCTTCTGTTTAGCACATGCTCCTGGGTGTCCTTTGTGTCTAGAATAATATCTACAGTCCGTGCCGTGGCCTGTGTGCCTGACACAGTCCTCATTCCAGCTGCAGCCTGCACGGTTCCTCTCCCCACTCAGGAAGGCCTTCTGCAAGCCCCAGAAATCATGGTGCTTTTGCGTGAACACAGCCTCCCCAAGGGCTCCCTCCTCCACCAGTCTTCATTAAAGAGCCAGTTCATCTTATTCATTTTTTCTCACTCATTTCTACAGAGTTTCTGACCTTGTGGAAAGAAAGGACCCAGCTAGGGGTGGACCCGTAGCTCTTTCTAGTTTTAATGCCTTTAATAAATCTCCTTTGTTAGTGATTCTTTTTTTTCCCTTGTTACCTGTTTTCTTTTGTTGTAGAAGTTCTTTATTTTTTAAACGAATATCTCATTGATTATGCTGTTACAATTGTCCCAATTTCCTTTTCCTTTGCTCCCTTTCACACAGTACCCCCTTCTCTCCAGCAATCCCATTCCCCTTAAGTTCATGTCCATGGGTGAGGCATGTAAGTTCTTTGGCTTCACCCTTTCCTATATTATTCTTAACTTTCCCCTATCTATTTTGTACCTACCAATAATGCTTCTTAATCCCTGCACCATTTCCCTATTTCTCCCCCTTCCCCCTTCCAGCTGATGATCCTCCAAAAAAATCCCTGTACCTATGATTCTGTTCTTTTTCCAGTTGTTTTCTTAGTTTGCTTTCATTTTTACCTTTTTAGGTTCTGTTGTTTGTAGTTGTGAGTTTGTTGTAATTTTCATGTTCATAATTTTGATCCTCTTTTTCTTAAATATATCTCTTTAACATTTCGTATAGTACGGGCTTGGTGATGATGAACTCCTTTAGCTTTACTTTGAGAAGTACTTTATCTGCCCTTCCGTTCTAAACAATGGCTTTGCTGGATAGAATCACCTTAGTTGTAGGTTCCTGCTTTTCATCACTTTGAATACTTCCTGCCAGGCCCTTCTTGCCTGCAAAGTTTCTTTTGAGAAATCAGCGGAGTCTGATAGGAACCCCTTTGTAGGTAACTCTCTTCTTTTCTTTTGCTGTTTTTAAGATTCTGTATGTGTTTTTTTTTTTTTTTTTTTTTTTTTTTTTTTTTTTTTTTTTTTTTTTTTTTTTTTTTTTTTTTTTTTTTTTAAGATTTCATTCAGTATTTTTAGAGAGAAAGGCAGGAAGAGGGGAAGAAAGAGAGGGGTTGGGAATCAATGTATGTTGCCTTTCTCCTGCCTCCAGCTATGGACCTGGCTTGCAACCTGGTTATGTGCCCTGACTGGGAATCGAACCAGGGACCTTTGGGTTCACTGGCTGGCACCAATCTACTGTGCTACCAGCCAGGACTGCAGTCTCTCTTTAAAAATCCTAGAGGAATTCAATAGCCAATGCCAACTTGAAAAAGAATAAAACTGAGCTCTGGCTGGTGGCACAGTGGATAGATAAGGGGCCAGCCTGCGAATCCAAAGGTCGCTGGTTCGATTCTCAGCCAGGGCACATAACCAGGTTGCAAGCCAGGTCTCCAGCCAGGTGTAACTGGAGGCAGGTGAAAGGCAACCATACATTGATGTTTCTCTCCCTTTCTTCTTTCCTCCCTGCCCTTCTTTCTGAAAATAATGAATAAAATCTTAAAAAAAAAAAAAGAGGGAGAGAGAGACTGCAATGTGGGCCCAGGCTGGCCACCACCAGCTGATTCTACAGCAGCAAGTCTGCTCCCCAGGCCAAGGCTGTGGGGTGGGGTTGGGCCCAACACTGGACAGATACTGCGTTCGGGCATGCTGGGAAAACAACCCTTGTCCTAGAGCCATTAACTCAGTCTTTCCCTGTTGTGTCTGGCACCCCCTGACCTTGCCCAGAATTCAACAGGTTTTCTAGGGTGACTATAATGCAGGCCCAGGCTGGATGCTACCAGCAGATCCCGCAGACTTGGGGGAACTGTCAAGGCAGGACCTCGGACTCAGCAGTGCATCTCCCTAGGCTACTGCCATATGGAGGGGAGATCTCGACCCAGGGAAGATGGCATCTGTAGGCGGGGTGGAAGAGGGACTCAACACAGGGACATTGGTAGCTGTCCCTCCTGCCCTCTCCCAAAAGGCACACAACCCAGTCTCTCCCTTTATGACTCCGGTCCCCTCTGAGCTGCTGCCTCTCTGGTAAAGCCCAGGGTGAGTGCCTGTAAGTGAGATTTTGTGTGCTGGTCCGTTAAGAGAATGCCCAGGCCCCTAGCAGACAATTCCTGTTGATTTCCCAGCCAGATGCTATGTGGGCTCCTTTCCCCAGCACTGGTGTTCCAGGCTCAGTGTGGGGCTGAGACCCCTGGCTCCTCAGGAGGGAACCTTTGCAGCTGGGATGTTTCTCAGGATTCTTAGCCAACACATGTGGGTGTGGGGCCAGCCATTCTTGCATCTCTGCCCCGCTTTGTCTGCCCCTTGATATGGCTTCTACATATCCTTAATTATCAGACTTCCATTCAACTCGTCTTCAGGTGGTTATCCAGGTGGATCTTTCTATAATTTAGCTGTAATTTTGACGTGGTCCCAGGAGGAGGTGAGTATAACAGCCGCCTGCTCTGCTACCCTTGGGTCCCTTCCAATGATACACTTAATATAATTAAGTGCCGCTAATATAATTTAGTGGCTGACAGTTTGTTGGGCTCAGACCTGGATTTGAGTTGTGTCTCTGAACTTACCAGCAATGTAACTTTTGAGCCTCAGCTTCTCCATGAGGAATTGTAGTCAGGTCTTTATGTACCCGAAGCGGATTCTTTCGATGCCAGCTTCACATATGACAAGGTTTGAATTACAGATGGTGCTGTCCAGGTATAGCAGGCAGGCACTAGTTGGAAGGAGACTGGCAATCATGAATACGTAGGAGGATTGGAAAAACCAGGACGTTGTGGGTGAGGGGGAATTGGGCTGTCTTGGAAAAAAGAGAAAAGTACAATTTCCTCAACTCTCATCTGTTGTATTCAGCTTTTCTGATTTCCTCCTCTTTTTGTCTGTATTTTATTTGGTTTGTTTCTAGAGAAATAAGCCCAACATGGTTATGGAATACTGGGTCGGCTGGTTCGACTTGTGGGGCGATAAACACAGTGTTAAAAATGCGGATGGTAAGTGTTTTTCATTTTGAACCAAGTAGACATGGCTCTGAGTCTTGGGTCATTCACACGTTTCTTTGCCAGTTACTCAGCTTGTTCAGCCACAACTATTAATTCAACACATATTATGCACAAGGACTTGACTCCAACAAATAAAATGACCTGGCTCCTCCAGGGAGCTTGTACTTTAATGGAGCTGGCAGATAATCAAGAAGTAAAATAATCAGCCCTGGCTGGTGTGGCTCAGTGGATAAGGCGCCAGCCTGCAAACCAAGGGCCACTGGATCGATTCCCAGCCAGGGCACATAACCAGGTTGCAAGCCAGGTCTCCAGTCAGGTCCTTAGCTGGAGGCAGGTGAAAGGCAACCATACATTGATGCTTCTCTCCTTTTCTTTCTCTCTCTTAAAAAAAAAGGAATAAAAAATCTTTAAAAAAAAGAAGTAAAACAATATCTGACCAGGGCTTTGAAGCAGACAAAGAGGATGTGATGATAGAAAAGACAGAGACAGACCTATAGAGGAGTCAAGGTGGTCACAGGCAGGTCTCTGAAAAAACAACAAACAAACAAACAAAAAGACAGCTCTGAAGAAGGGGATGCATTTGCCAAAATTCTGAAGCATCTCTGGAAAATGCATAGGCTATTGCCTGTGGGTTGTCAAGGGCATTGCAGTAATTGTCCGGAGGAGACAGGCTATGGTGGTTGAGAGAGTGAGTCCGGAGGCCAGAGGTCAGGATTTCAATCCCAGCTCAGCAGCTGCGCAGCCCCTGACCCCCTTCTCAGTCTCAGCGTCCTCGTCCAAAAATGGGGACTATCACGTAATTTACCTCATACAGCTGTTGTGAGGGTTAGATGTGGCAATCCATGTAACCCACTCATCAGTGCCTGGCAGATGTGGTTAACAGAATTCTGCCACTAAGAAGATTTTGTTACCGCTATTATGAAAACAAGCTCACGTGCTCCTGAAGTTAAGAGAAGCCTTGGGAAGCACCAATCAACTGAGAAAAGTCTGTTGTGGCCCGAAAGCAGACTTTCCTCAGACTTTCCATGCCTCCCTCCCGCTACCCCACCAGCAAACAACGTTTTTCTGATCACTTGTATGTCAGGGACTATGCCATGTTTCTCACAGGTACCCTCTCACCAATTCATTCCCACCAGTCCTATGATGTAGTTAGTAGGAGTTAGAACATTCACTTAATGAATACAGAAGAGGTGCTGAAAGGGAGAAACAGGCCATCCAAGATCTTACAAACAGGAAAGAGCACAGCCAGGATCGGATCCCACATCTGACTTTTAACCATCCTGTTCCCCCAGTGGAAAGGGGATCACACCTGTTAAATCCTGGTGACAAAATCAGGATTTCTGGGCAAAATATTCAGGGCAGCCATCTGTAGACTCTTGCAGATAGATGTTCTAAACAGTGTCTCCAGAGATAGCACCCTGGAAGGTAGTAATGAGGATTTCCTAATTATTTGGACAATTTCAAAAATATAATGAACATGAGATATTTAAGTGACATAAGGGTTCTTGGGCTATAGTTAGGAGCCCAATTGTATCCATACTCAGAAAAATTATTTCTAAAAGGACTAGGAAATGAGGTGGTTGGTCACTCCCGCCTATTTTCTTTTAAAAAATCTTAGTAAAGGTTGAGGGACCAATAATTTGGTTGATTGAGGGGTGAGGCTGAGAATGATAAGATTAAACTAGCAACTTTGTTTCCTCATAATTTTTAAATTAATGATATGGAATATTTTCCTCTTTTTTTTCTTTACCTGCTAACCCCTGAATTTTAATTTTTGCTATGTAATATTCTTTTATTTTATTTATTTAAAAAGTTACTTTCATTTTTTATTTTTAAGGATTTTCTTATTTTATTTATATATTCCTCTCCCCTCTGGCAACTATCAGCCTGTTCTCTGTATCTGTGAGTCTGGGTTTTTTTTTTTTTTTTCCCATTTATTTTATTCTTTAGATTCCATTTGTTTTTCTCTGACTTCTTTTTTTTAAAGATTTTATTTATTATTTTTAGAGAGAGGGGCTGGGAGGGAGGCAGAGAGGGAGAGAGACATCCATGTATGGTTGCCTTTCACCTGCCTCCAGCTACGGATGTGGCTGGAGACCTGGCTTGCAACCTGGTTATGTGCCCTGGCTGGGAATCGAACCAGCGACCTTTGGGTTCACAGGCTGGCACTTATCTAATATTATTTTATATTAGTTTCAGATGTGCAGCATAGTGGTTAGGCATTTATATAACTTACCAGGTGATCCCCCTGACAAGTCTAGCACCCATCTGGCATCATACATAGTTATTAAATATTATTGACTATATTCCCTGCGCCGTACTTTACATCCCTGTAACTACCAATATTTACTTCTTAATTCCTTCACCTTTTCATCCAGTCCCCCAATGCCTCTCCCCTCTGGTGATGTGCCCTGGCTGGAAATCGAATCAGTGACTTTTGGGTTCACAGGCCGGCCTCTTATCTACTGTGCCACCAGCCAGGGCTAACTTATTTCACTTAGCACAATACCTTCTAGAGCCTTTCATGTTGTCACAAATGGTGAGATTTTACTCTTTTTAATGGCCGAGTAATATTCCATTGCATAAATGCACTACCTGTTCTTTATCCAGAGGACAGTTGATAGGCACTTGCATTGCTTCCATATCTTGGCTATGTTAAATAATGTTACAGGGAACATAGGGTGCATGTATCTTTTCAAATGAGTGGTTTTTAATTTTTTCTCTACTTTCTTATCTTTCTCCTCTACAGATGTTGAAAAAACTGTGTCTGCATTTATTGCATTTGAGGTCTCCTTCAATGTATATATGTTCCATGGTGGAACCAACTTTGGTTTCTTAAATGGGGCCGCCTATTTTGACACATACAAGAGTGTGGTCACCAGCTATGGCAAGTGTTCACCGGTTTGGCCACCTACCAACATAGGTGATCCTGGAGCATAACAGAGGAGGCTCCAAAAACATAGCCTGCATCACTGGGTTCTTGACATATGATCTATGTTAAGCATGGAGGAATTTGCTACCTATTTTCCTTTCTTCTCTGCTGTTCATGACACCCCCAACAGACTGTTATTGCAGTAGACAGGGGTGCCCTTGACCTAAAGTTCAGCTTCACTCATCATATTTGTTGACTCCTTGACTTGACCGTTCCCAGAGACAGATTACAAGTGGTGATTGCTGTCAGGGCATCCGTAGGCACAGCTAGGCAATCCAGATTGCGAGAAGAAGAGCATGTCCATGAGAGAATGAAACGGAGGACGGGTCCAGTATCTCAGCAGCCTCAGGTCCTTGGAGGGGTCATGGGGAATGTTTCAAGGTTGGCATCAGTGCCCCACAGTCTGGCCTGGGCAGGTGGGCTAAGCCAAAGGCAGGGAAGGTGTGTCTTCTGTCCCTCTCTGGTGGCTCTGGCCCATCTCGTGCCAGAAATGCAGAACAGGGTCTGCTGTGCAGGACTAACCAGCCATGTGACAGTGTCCCGGTGTCTTGCAGACTACGATGCTGTGTTGACAGAGGCCGGGGATTACACCAAGAAATACTTCATGCTTCGAAAACTCTTAGGATCTGTCTTAGGTACTCGGCAATTATTTAACTAGAGTGCTGGCCCTTCTCATGAATTGGAAGGGTGGGGAAAGGGAAGGAGTTTTCCTTCAGGCATGGGCTTAATGATGTGTTTCAGAGAAAGGGTAGCTTCAGTTCAAATCCTGGTTTTCCCCCATAAAAGCTGTGTCGTTTTGCATGCGTATTTTTATTTATTTATTTTTTATTTTTTTATTTTTAGAGAAAGGGGATAGGAAGAAGGCAGAGAGGGGAAGAAATATCAATGTCTGATTGCCTTTCACCTGCCTCCAGCTATCGACCTGGCTGGAGACCTGGCTTGCAACCTGGTTATGTGCCGGGCTGGGAATCGAACCAGCAACCTTCGGGTTCGCAGGCCAGCACTTAGCCACTGAGCCACAAGCCAGGGCTGCATGCATGTTTTAAAGCCCTTTAAGCCTCAGTTTCTTCCCTAAAATATGAAGACAGTGATACTCATCTTTTATAACGGTTGCGAAAAATAAGTTACTTTTTTTGTAAAGCTCTGTGTAACATCATTATCTTTACATACAATAGCAACAATTATTCTACTTAATTGTATTTATTTAAATAAAGTTAATTAACCACCTACTACTAGAAAGTAGGTAAGCACTGGTATTGCCTGAAGCATAAGGCAGAGTTCTTGCTTCCCAAGAGCCTTTAGTCTGCATGGCCAACACTGCCTCTGCAGGGTCTGTATCTATCAGCTTTCTGTGTGAACAAGTGGTTCCCACTTAGCTCTTGACAGTTTTTCATCACTCTTGGAGGTGCGCAGCCAGGTGTCAGGGTAGGACCTCTTTCTCCTGTGGGCTCTGGGACATGGGAGTTCATGCAGAGCGTCAGGGAGGCTTGAAGAATGCAGTAGGTATTCCAGGCCCACTTTCATTGCAGCCTCTCCCCTGCCCCCGCTCCCTGAGCTCACCCCCAAGGCTGTGTATCCTTCGGTGAGACCATCGCATTACCTGTCACTGTGGGATGTCCTGCCATACTTAGAGAAGGTGAGTACCTGAGCAGAGATTCTTCCAAGGGCTTTTAATGGGAAGTGTGAAAACTAATTGGGACCACTCTGCGTGTTGTCCCAATTTAGAACTTAGGGGGCAAGGCCCACAAGCTCCTTCTTGGGGGGCTGTGAGGGGTGATTGCTGTGAGGGGGCTTGAGCTTGAAGAGTGAATGGGCACCAGGGCAAAGGCAGGATATTAGGGGACCCGGCTTCTCAGCTTGGAGGAACCACCCAGCAAATGCTCTTGTGAGGGATGGGATCTGTATGGGGAAGGCTGCTAAGCTAAGGACCCATGCAAATGCGTTTCTGACTCATCTTCACCATCTCCTAGGTGAAGTCACTGAACTTCTTTCTATAGGTCCCTGTTTGCCCTTTCACATTAGACTATCCGTGGTATTTTAAGGAAAAGGTGAACATTGTTTGGAAAAAATGCTAACTCTTGAATTCATATTGATGTGACCTCTTCTATCGTTATTTTACATCAAAAGAAGTGCCCAACACATTGCAGATGCTAAATAAATGTTTGTTCACTAGTGTTAGGTCACAATGTATTTACTCTGTTAATTCGCACAGTCCCAGCAATTTTTCCCTCTACCAGGCCCGCAACCACCCCAGCTTCCTGGTCAATGGAAATATAAAATGCAAGAGAGTCGTTCGAAGCATCTGTTCAGTGTTTCTCATCTGAAGAGTTCTTGGGGATGGTTAGGAGGTATAAGAAAGAAATGACAAGGGTCTTAGGAAGACGGATCCCAACTTCTCATCACTCTGGCTTCTGCTTCTGCTATGTTTCTCTTGCAGCCAGTCTTATCCCATAACCCACTCAACATGGAGAACCTTCCCATACACAGTGGAAACGGCCAGTCCTATGGATTCGTGCTTTATGAGACTTCCATCTGCATTGGAGGTTGGCTCCACGCTAGTGTTCAAGACACAGCACAGGTAGGGGTCAGGCTGTGCAGGTAAGCGGAACATTCAGCCTAACTCTGCTATTGGGAAGGGCAATTAGTCACTGGTCAACTTCACTGTTTGATAGTGTTTTTGAAAAGAGTTTATTTATTTTGAGAGAGAGGGGAATGGAGAGAGAAAGAGAGGGAGAGAAACAGCAATGTGTGGTTGCCTCTGTCATGCCCCAACTGGGGACCTGGCCTGCAACCCAGGCATGCGCCCTGACTGGGAATCAAACCAGTGATGCTTTGGTGTGCAGGCCAGTGCTCAGTCCACTGAGCCACACCAGCCAGGGCTGATAGTATTTTTTAAGCACCTATTCTGTATGAGGCATTGGGAATATAAAGTCAAACTAAACAACTTGCTTTCTGCTTTATCACAACCTAAGTCTTCCAGGGCCTCTGAGTCAGCTTCTGGCCCCTGTGAGCACCAAGGGTAGTCTTCCTTGGCAATGGCTTCCTCCCTAAATCTGAGCATCTCTGCTCCCTTCCTTCAGGTAGGCCTACCAGTTTGACCCCAGCTCTTCTTTTGCAGGTGTTCCTGAATGAGAACATAATAGGGATCCTGGATTATGGGCATCAGAGCTTGAATATCTCTAAAGTCAGGGTATGTAATTCCAGAGTCTAGATGCTGCCCTCCTCCTCTGACTCAAATGCCAACACAACCCGTTTCTGACACAGGTCGCCTCTTTTCTCCACCACTGCCCTTGGGGGTTACTGCTCACTCAGGGCCCCAGCAGGAAGGGTCTGTTTAGAGCCATCAGCATAACTGCATCTCCTGGGCCCCAATATTTCAGGGGGTGCAGCATGCTGCTTCCGTGAGGATGGCATTTCCCCATCAGGGCCCGGTCAACCCTCAGTGCTGGTCGGGTCTCTATCAAAGGTGGAGCTGAGTCTCCCTGTCTTTCCTAAAGTGGATCAGCCAAAGAAAGGTGTGTGGAATAGGAACACACAGGATCTTGAAGAAAGAGGGAGGATTGCTGGGCTCTGGGACTTCCTCGTCTCCCATTTGCTTGTCTTTCCACCTGGAACACAGAGAAAAGAACAGGTTCTGGCATAAAACCCCTGTGCGACTGTGTTATTCCCATGCACTGGTCTGTCCCCAACAGGGATGCACACTTCTAAGGATCCTGGTGGAGAATCAAGGACGGGTGAATTATTCGTGGAAAATTCAACAGCAGCAGAAAGGTGGGCTGTAGACTTGGGGTCTAGGACCAGAGATGCAAACTCCTGCCCCCTTGGTGCCCTGCCTCCTTCAGTTCTCTAGGATAGGAACACGGGGCAGTTATCCTGGGTGCTGGCTGGTCTTAGAGCAGGGCCAGGCTCCTTTGGGGAATTTCAGGAAAAGCTCTCATGTTAAGTGCAGCACTTCCCTGCTGGTATGAAACCATGCCACCAGAAGCCTTCAGTCATAGCAAGTCAGACAGTGTTCGCCTTCGTGGCTGAACCCTTGTCACAGGTGCATGTGTTCCCCATTGCTTGGCCCCAGACACGGAGAACAGCCAAGGCCTGACCATGTTCCGTTTCCCACCTCCCACCTGCAGGATTAATTAGCTCTGTTACCATCAACAACATCCCCCTGAAGGGGTTCGTTATCTATTCTCTGGAGATGAAAATGAGCTTCTTTGAGAGGTATGTCCCCTCATCCTCCCGGGAGACACTTGGAAGGATCAAGGAACTCAGAGATTTCAAACTGTCCACTTTGCAGATCAAGAGCCCAGCATTGAAGCACTAATGTGATTTGGTCAGCATTGCAGAGTACTTGAGAATCGGGACTGGAATTCTGGAGCAAGTCTCCTGGCTCTCATTTCCTTTCTTTCCTCCTTTCTTTCCTTCCTTCCTTCCTTCCTTCCTTCCTTCCTTCCTTCCTTCCTTTTTCTTTCTTTCTTTCTTTCTCTCAGATTTTATTCATTATTTGTTAGAGAGGGGCAGGGAGGGAGGAAGAAAGGGAGAGAAACATCAATGTACAGTTGGCTTTCATCTGCCTCCAGCTACTGGCCTGGCTGGAGACCTGGTTATGTGCTCTGACTGGGAATCAAACCAGTAGCCCTTGGGTTCGCAGATCATCACCAATCCACTGAGCCACACCAGCCAGGGCTCTGGCTCTCATTTTAATGTTTCTAGTCTGATATGCCCCACTGATGCAGAATCCTTGACCCTGCAGGGGAAATCTGGTGTTAACATTGCGATTACTTACAATCGGAATGGGTTTTTCCCTTCGTTTTCTAGGCTCCACTCTGCCCCCTGGAGGCCTATCCAACACAGCTACCTGGGCCCTGCCTTTTATTATGGAACCTTGAAGGCTGGCTCTGAGCCTAAGGACACTTTCTTGGACCTAATGGTGAGTGAGCGCTCTCTTCTGCTCTGGTGTTTCAAACACCTATTCTTTGTTTATTAAAAAAAGAAATCCCCTTCATTTGTTTGTTTTTCTTTGTTACGCCTATTTTCAAGAGTCTTGGAGCAAAGCCGTAGTGCTCTGGCAAGAGTACTCCCGGCTTTTCCTTACTCCCAGCCACGCCATCTCACAGTTTCAATTGATCATTTTTCAAAAAATTGCCAGAGGGGCTTGAGGGCTGGGTGGAAAAGATGAAGGGGTTTAGAAGTACAAATTGGTAGTTACAGGGATGGAAATTACAACGTAGAGAATATAGCCAATAAAATTGTAATAACACTGTATGGGGCCAGGCGAGTACTTCATTTTGATAAGCAGAAAAATTGGGGCAATGCTTTATCATGTACACAACTGTTTAACCACTGTGTTGTATACCTGAACCTAATATAGAATAATATTTAATGTAAACTGTAATAAAACAAACAAACAAATTACCTTTTGGGGGAACTTTGGAGATTCCACTAAGACCTGTCTCTTATAAACTACTTTCCTTGTAATTTCAGAATTGTTTTTCATAATGTAACATCTGATTATGTTTGCATCCATGTGAAAATTTTTAGTGATGATAAAAATAGATCAAAACACAATGGGAAAACTCAAATAATAACATGATGTAGAGAACAAACACTGGAAGTTCTTCTTCAAACTCACCGCATTCTGATCACTCTCTACTTCTCAGAACTAAGCATGACTCACAGTTGGTGTGATTTCATATAATTTTGCCAAAACATGTACATAGTTACTTTTTACACTAATGTGATCATATTATCAATTATTGATCAAATTGCTCTTCTTTGGGAGAGGTAATTTTTACCTCACATATGTATAAATGCACATAAATAACAACACAAAAGATGAATGTGGAGTTGAATAAATTATCACAAAGTGAACACCAAGTAATTACCTTTGAGATGAAAAATATTGTCAACAGCCTTCCCAATGACTGCCTCCCCTTCTCCCTAAAAGGAAATCATTATCTTTACTTCTAATAATTGAATTCAGTGTTTCCTCTGTTGACCTTATGTATATTGAAATAATAGCATGGCTTCTTTTTTTAAAAATATGCTTTTTTTTGTTCAACATTATGGATTCAACCATTTGTGGTGAAGTTCATTTTTACAGTTGAATAGGATTTCAGTTCATAAATATGTCATATTAATATTTTATTTAACCATTCTGCTGTTGTTAGCCATGTGTATTATTTTCATTGTTCAGCTATTAAAATTAATTAAGGCTTCTTTTCTGTTTATGTACATGAATGAGATGCCTTCATTAGATTTTTTCCTTAAATCATTTTTTTATTTTTCAATTACAGTTGACATACAATATTATATTAGTTTCAGGTGTACACTCCAGTGATGAGACATTATATAACTTACTAAGTGATCATCTTGATAAATCTCATACCCATCTGACACCATATGTAATTACTACAATATGATTGACTGTATTCCTTATGCTGTACTTTACATCCCCATGACTATTCTGTAACTGCCACATTGTACTTCTTGATCTCTTCACCTTTTTTCACCCATTGCTCCAACCCCCTTCCCATCTGGCAACCATCAGAATGTTCTCTGTATCTAGGAGTCTGTTTCTGTTCTGCTTGTTCCTTTATTACGATTTTTAGATTCAATTGTTGATAAATAAGTATTTATTGCCATTTTATTATTCATATATTTGATCTTTATTTTCTTCTCCTTAAAGAAAACACTCCAACATTTGTTATAATACTGGTTTGATGCTGATGAACTTCTTTATCTTTTTTTTTTTTTTTGTCTGTCTGGGATGCTCTTTTTCTGCCTTCAATTCTAAATGACAGCTTTGCTGAGCAGAGTAATCTTGATTACAGGCCCTTGCTTTTCATCACTTTGAATATGTATTGCCACTCTCTTTGACATGCAAAGTTTTTGTTGAAAAATCAGGTGATGTTCTTATGGGAGCTCCCTTGTAGGTAACTAGCTGCTTTTCTCTTGCTGCTTTTAAGAGTTTCTTTTTGTCTTTAACCTTTTATCTTTTAATTATGATGTGTCTTGGTGTGGACCTCTTTGGCTTCATCTAGTTTGGGACATTCTGTGCTTATTGCACTTGTATCTCTATTTCCTTCATCAGGTTAGGGAAATTTTCTGTCATTATTTTTTTCAAATAGGTTTTCAATTTCTTGCTTTCTTTCTTCTCCTTCCAGCACCCCTATGATGCAAATGTTGGTATACTTGAAGTTGTGCCAGAGGCTCCTTACACTATCTTCATATTTTTGGATTCTTTTTCTTTTTGCTGTTCTGATTGGGTGTTCTTTTCTATTCTAAATCACTGATTTGATCCTTGGCATCACCTACTCTACTGTTGATTCACTATAAGTTATTCTTCATTTCAGTTAGTGCATCCTTCATTTCTGACTGACTCTTCAGTATGGTTTCTATGTCCTTTTCCATGCTGTTGGAGTTCGCGCTAAGTTTCTTGAGCATCCTTATAACCACTATTTAGAACTCTATGTCTGCTAGTTTGCTTGCCTCCATTTCATTTAGTTATTTTTTTCTGGAGATTTCTCCTGTTCATTCATTTGGACCTGTTTCTTTGTCTCTGCATTTTGTTTTATCTTATGTTTGTTTCTACGTATTAGAGCTGCTATGTCTCCCGAACTTGGTGGAATGAATGGCCTTGTGTTGTAGCTTCCTGTTGCAGTTGATGCCCCTGGGAGGGATTGACCTCTAGGCCAATCTGCCGTGAGGATCAGCTGCAGCTGGAACGGAGGTGCTGCTGTACTGGAGTCAACCCTCCAGTTTCTGTGGGGCTTTGATGCTCACTGTGTCTTCTGCCCCCTGAGGGGGTCACTGGTGGGGATGGTAGGACTGTGATCCAGCATGGCCTGAAGCTGTCCACCTGGTTCATTGGCTCTGAGACCTCTCAGGAGGTGCAGCTTCAGATACTGCTTGTGCCCTGCCTGAGGCCATTGGCACAAGCTATAGAGCGACCTGCAGATGCCTGCTACTTGTGCTGAACTTGGAGGTGCCCAGAAGAGGCCAAGCAATCCAAGGCTGGTTGCTGCTAGTGCTGGGCATGGGACTACTTAGTAAGGGGTAGGGGGTACAGAGGCCAGAAGTTGCCTGTTCGAGAGTTTCCAGGAAAGTCTGAAGCATGAGGCAGGAGAGGCCAGTTGTACGGAAAAGCCACTGAAAAGGGCTCCATTGGATCTGCAAGTTGGGTGTGGCAGAGTCTCAGGGAATCACCAGGGTGGGGCAAACAGTGTAAGTCAGACTGATGGAGACTCAAGCTCAGTACCCTCCTGTCGGCTCTGTGAAGGTTGGGGTTCTTAGGAAAGGACCTAGGGCCTCTTGGAGCACTTTGGTCTGGCAGAGAGGCTGCCCCCTCCTCCGGATCTTTCCCTGGTGCCAGACAATTTAGCTCCTCTGCTTATGGCCCAGGTTCCTCTCAAGCTGCTGTCTCAGTGCTGGAGCTCGGAGGGAGTGAGTCTGAGTGAGCTCCGGTGTGGGCCCTTTAAGAGGAGCGCTTGGGACCCTGGAAGCCTTTCCTCTCACTCAGCCACCATCCCTGCTGGTTTTTACAGCCAGAAGTCGGAGGGACTTGTCTTCCAGGCACTGGAACCCTGGGCTGGGGGGTCTGGTGTGGGGCTGGGACCCCTTGCTGCTCAGGGGCAACCTCTACAGCCAAGATATCTCTCCTGATTTTATTTATTTTTGAAGATTTTATTTATTTTTAGAGAGTGTCCCCACCCCTCCTATCAGTCTTGCTGTGGCTTCTTCTTTAAAAGTCTAGTTGTAGGACTTCCATTCAGCCCGATTTCAGGCAGTTCTAAATGATGGTTGTTCTGTAGTTTAGTTGTATTTTTGATGTGGTTGTGGGAGGATTCAAGTACCATGTTTATCCACCATCTTGACGAAGTCCTCGTTGTCAGATTTTGCTACCAAGGTTTAATGCCTTCATAAATTATTTGAGAAGTAGAATTTGTGTAAGGTTGGTATTGTTTTTTAAGCAGTTGGTAGATTTCATCAAAGGAACCATCTAGAGCCAACATTTTCTTTGTGGGAAAGATTGTAAGTAGGGATAAAATTCCTGAAAGATGAAAGTACTCTTTAGGTTTTTTGTTTCTTTAAAAATTAGTTTAAAGCCCTGGCTGGTGGCTCAGTGGATAAGGTGCCGGCCTTCGAACCCATAGGTCACTGGTTCGATTCCCCAGCCAGGGCAACATAACCAGGTTGCAAGCCAGGTCTCCAGTCAGGTCTGTAGCTGGAGGCAGGTGAAAGGCAACCATACATTGATGTCTCTCCCTTCCCTCTCTGTCTGGAAATAATAAATAAAATCTTAAAAAAAATTAAAATAAAAATTAGTTTAAATAAAATACACTTTTCTAAGATTTTAAAAATTTCGTCTAACTTTTCAAATACATTACGTTTAAATTATTCATTTGAATGTCTGATTCATCTATAGTAACATTTCTTTTTTCTTGATAAGTCTCACTAGGACATTACCATTTTATTAATCTTTAAAAGAATGAATGTTTAGCTGTGATCTTGTTTCAAATGTTTTATGTCTTGATTCCAGTTTGCTTTGGTTATTAGCTATTGAAGTATTGTATAAAATTTTACCACTGTGGGTGTGAATTTTATTTCTCCTATTATTCCATCAGTGTTGCTTATAGACCGAGTACTTTGAATCTGTGCTTTTACCTTTTCTATATTTGATATATATATTCATATAAAATTTTATCATTAGGAGTTGTTCTTATTTATTGCTAGTAATGTTTCTTACCTTAATGTCAATTTTTTCTGATTTTAGCCCTGGCTAGTAGCTCAGTGGATAGGGCACCGGCCTGCGAACCCAAAGGTTGCTGGTTCGATTCCCCAGCCAGGGCACATAACCAGGTTGCAAGCCAGGTCTCCAGTGAGCTCAGTAGCTGGAGGCAGGCGGAAGGCAACCATATGTTGATGTTTCTCTCTCTGCCTCTCTCCCTACCCCTCTCTCTAAAAATAATAAATAAAACCTTAAACATTTTTTTCAGATATTAATAGGTCTATAGCAACTTTCTTTTGCTTAATATTTACCTATTATATTTTTATTGTTGTCTTTTATATTCAATGCTTTATATTTTAAATTAATTTATCATGTATAACATATAACTGCTTTATTTAAAATCTAATCCAGCAATGTTTGCTTTTTTTTTTTTTAAAGATTTTATTTATTACTTTTTTTTTTTTTTTTTTTCAGAAAGAGGGGAAGGGAGAGAGGCAGAGAGGGAGAGAGACACATCAATGTATGGTTGCTTTTCACCTGCCTCCAGCCACAGACCTGACTGGAGAACTGGTTTGCAACCTGGTTATGTACCCTGGCTGGGGAATCGAACCTGCGACCTTTGGGTTCGCAGGCCGGTACCTTATCCACTGTGCTACCAGCCAGGGCCAGCAATGTTTGCTTTTTAACTGGGGTATTTGAGAGATTACAGTTTTATATGTTTGACCTTTTTGCTATACCCATTTTGGCTTCTTTCTCTCTTGTGGTTTTCTCTCTCCTTTTTTCCCCCTGTGAGTCTAATTTTGGAAAAATTTTTTCTTATTATTTAGCTAAGTAATTATTTATCTATATTCTCTATTTAGCTTTATCCAATTTGCTATTGAAAACATCTGCTAAACTCTTATGTTTTATTATTATATTTTTTAGTTTTAGATTTTTATTCTATAGCTATAGTCTTTATATTTGTAAAAATTTAAATTAAATTTTTGGGAGTCACATTGGTTAATATCATTCTATAAGTTTAATGTGTGCAATGTGTACTGCAATGCCTGCTCATCCCCCTGTGTTTAGTATTTTTCTATCAACATATATTTAACTCCCTTTACCCTTTGCAACCCCCCTTTACCCCCTATTCCCTCTGGTTATCACACTGTTTTCTGTGTCGATGAGTTTATTTTTGTCTCTTTGTTTGGTTTATTTGTTGCTTTCTGTTTTACATTCCACATACGAATGAAATTATATGATTCTTATCCTTTCTGACCTAACTTATTTTGCTCAGCGTAATGTTTTCAAGATTTATTCATATTATTGAAAATGGCAGTGTTTCACCTTTTCTCATGGTTGAGTAGTGTTACCTTGTTTATATTACCACCTCTTCTTTATCTAATCATCCATTGAAAGACACTTGGGTGGTTTCCATGTCTTGGCTACCATGAATAATGCTGCAATGAACATAAAGGTATATATATCTTTACAAATAAATGTTTTCAAACTTTTCAGATAGACACCCAGAAAAGGAATTACTGGGTCATATGATATCTGTAGTCTTAATTTTTTGAGGATTCTCTATACTGTTTTCCATAGTGGCTGTACCAGTTTATATTCCCACCAGCAGTGCATGAGTGTTTCTTTTTCTTCACCACCTCTTCCACACTTGTTAATTCTTGTCTTATTGATAATAAACTATGGCCTTTTTAATAGTTTCCACTTCTCCATCAAAATTCTAAGTCTCCTCTTTTATCTCTTTGGGCATACCAATTTATTGAGAAAGTTATTTCAAAGCCTATGACTTTTACCATTATCTGTATTATCTGTGCATCTATTTTTGTTTTCTGTTGTTTCTCTTTGTTTTGATAACACTATCTCCTTCACCAACTGCTTGATTAGTTTTTAACTGAGTGCCAGACTTTATTAAAATGCTAGAAATAATTCAAGGCCTAAGATGCCAGAGGACTTACACCCATTTCTGGAGGTAACTAGGGACACCAGACCTCCTGCAGTTATGAAGACTGAAATGACTTGAATCAAGGCTTCCTTCCATCTGATGACTGGACTATTTCTAGATTGCTCTTCTCCTATGTTATAGACTCTCAGGTTCCTAACCCAGGTTGTATATTGTTTACTAAGGTTCCCTGGTATCTACTTTTGTTCCTCTAAACTTATGAGGAACCTGTGAAAGGCTCTGCTCAGCTTCTCAGCTACTTCTTCCTGAATAAGCAGATGTTTCTAGTGAAAGAATTTCTTCAATATCTTCTTGTCTCTCAGTTTTCTTTTCCTATCTTGGTCCTGTAATTCTTCATTGTATTGCAAGCAAATTAAAAATTACGTAGCGTTTATAGCTGCTTTCAGTACCTAGTACTTATTTCTGGAAATGGAAGACCTACTTTAAAAACATACGTAGCTTTATCTATCATAGGGCAGGAACAATAATAACATTAGCATTAAAAGGTTGGTTCATGTTTTCCTCTGTCTTCCCTCGACCAGGTACAGCAGGGTTAAACTTCTAGAACATATCCCATTGTAAACTCACTTTCAGTTTCAGTGCCATAAAGCATCTGTCTGTTCTTTTCTTTTGTATTTTTTGCCATTATTATTTGTCCCCTGATATCCTCTCCCTCTAGCAATCACCACACTGTTGTCTATGTCCATGAGTCCTGTTTCAGTTTTGCTCAATCCCTCCACCCCCTGCCCTGCACCCCCTTAGCTGTCATCCTGCTCTCTATCTATGGGCCTGTCTCTATTGTTCTCACTCTCTAAGTGCCTTAGATTTTACATGCCCAGTGTGAGTCTGTCCCCATGTCTCAAGCTTCCATCCTTTCCAGAACTGGACCTATGGATTCGTGTTCATCAATGGACGTAACCTTGGGCGGTATTGGTCTATTGGACCGCAGGAAACACTTTACCTCCCTGGTACCTGGCTTTATCCGGATAACAACGAGGTGAGTGACACCCTCCGCCCTGCCCCTTCATGTGTCATAAATACTCAGACCTGCCTTCATCCCCAGAATGCAAATTGCAGTGCTTTCTCATCCTGTATTGAATAGGCTAGCCCTTTCTTACTGTTAGTATTTCTTTTTTTTTCCTCCTAGATCATCCTGTTTGAAAGGAACAAGAGTGGTTCCTACATCCGAACTACAGATAAACCCAAACTTTACCACTAGGTCATAACATTTTTGCTGCGGATTGTGAGGGCTTATCTACAAGAAGTTTTCAGGAGGAGGACTATGTCTGGATTATCAACCCTATTGCCTGAAATAGCAAATATGTGAAAATAACAATACAGAAATTGTTATCAATATTGTAGTACCTCTGTGTGATGCCTATTTTTAAACTTTGACAAATCTTCAAGTCTTCAATGACTGATTTATCTAGTTAAAGCTTAATCGTGAGCATATTCTTATTCTTTAATTAAATGTGCCTTTAGACAGATATGAATAAACTAAAAACATGTTTTAGTTCTGTTTTTTAATATTTGGTTGAGAGGAAGTGAAGGGTCTCTGGCTTCGGAGGAGTAAGAATTATTGCTCTTTCTCCATGGTAGTAGCTACTGTACAGTATACACTGACCTACAAACTCCTGGGCTGTGAGTGTGTGTGCGTGTGTGTGTGTGTGTGTTGTGTGTGTGTGTGTGTGTGTGTGTGTGTGTAGGAGGGAGGAACATGGGGGGGGGGGATGAACAATGTCATCAAGCATTTCCCTGAAGCCTGGGTGTCTCCAAGGTGACCTGATGCACCACATCCAATCAGAGGAGGAACAGAAATTTGGTGGTTTGGTTCTGACAGTATGACAGCAGCGCCTGGCACTGAGTACCTATGCCTTGGTCCTCCTCAGCCCTCTGGGTGTAGTCAAAGGTCTTCCTGCTTCTGGACAGAGACTAGTGAGATGAGACACATATGCTTGAAAAACCTAACCAATTGTTTCCAATGAAAACTCATCACGTTCTTAAAGTCAAAATACAGCATGTGGCCTAAATTCAAACCAATGCATTATAGCAAAATGCTCTATGACCTTGTTTGAAATAGTGCCTAAAGCTTCCAGGAAGGTAACAAATAATCTGTTGTCCAAAGGGGAAAGGAAAACTCCCTGTTTGGGATAAGGACAAAGAAGTCAGATTATCTTCTCTCCCACTAACCTGAGTGGCTGGATTACAGCTGAGAATTCTATCATGGACCCACACAATTCCCGCATTAAACTTTATTCTCCAGGGATCTAGACTCTAACCCATGCAATCTATGGATAAGCTATAGACTAATAGAGAAAACTGGAAGTAATAATCATGAAGACCATATAAATATATTATATTTTAGGTGAAATATATGTATCAGTTCTAAACTCAGCAGTCATGTAACATATATATGTTGTAGATGAGAAAACCAAAGTTTGATGTTTGAAAACATGTCTCTTTTATTATTATACCTCATCTCCATACCTATATCAGTCTTTTCTAAATGTAAATGCAAGCCTGCCATCCAGAAGATATCTGTGATTAGGAAAAAATGCTCATAGCTTAGAATCCTTTACTCAGTAAAAGTGCCTTTCAAGAAAAACAAAACAAAAGAAAACAAGGTACAGACTTTTCAGGCAAATGAAACATCAAGAGATTTTTTTCATTAAAAGGTCCACCTGCGAACCCGAAGGTCGCAGGTTCGATTCCCAGCCAGGGCACATAACCAGGTTGCAAACCAGGTCTCCAGTCAGGTCTGTGGCTGGAGGCAGGTGAAACGCAACCATACATTGATGTCTCTCTCCCTCTCTGCCTCTCTCCCTTCCCCTCTTTCTAAAAATAATGAAAAAAAAAAAAAAAAAAGGTCCATACACTAAAGCAAATTCTGAGGCAGCCATTTCCAGCTGGGTTTCATAAGAGAAGCCTCACAGAAATTGTTTTCAGAAATTATTATTTCAAAAAATATGTTTTATTGATTATACTGTTACAGTTATCCCCAATTCTTTCTCCTTTGCTCCCCTCCACCCAGGACCCTGTTCCCTCCTGAAGTCCTATCCCCCTTGTTCATGACCATGGGTTGTCCATATAAGTTCTCTGATTTCACCCTTTCCTCTATTATTCTTACTTCTCCCTACCTGTCTTGTACTGGCCAATTATGCTTCCTAATCCCTGTACCATTTCCCCATTTCTCTCCTTTCCCCCTCCCAGCTGACACTGACAAACCTCCCAATGATCCCCATACCTATGATTGTGGTCCTATCCTGGTTGTTGTTTAGTTTGTTTTTATTTTTAATTATTTATGTTCTTTTATTGAGAGTTATGTTTATCTTTTTAATGTTCATAATTTTGATATTTTTTTCTTCAATAGTCCCTTTAACATTTCATATTATAAGGGCTTAGTGATGATGAACTCCTTTAGCTGTATCTTGTCTGGGAAGCACTTTATCTGCCCTTCCATTCTAAATGATAGCTTTGCTGGATAGAGTAATCTATGCTGTTGGGTCCTTGCTTTCCACCACTTTGAGTAGTTCTTGCCAGTTTCTTCTTGCCTGAAAAGCTTCTTTTGAGAAATCAGCTGAGTCTTATAGGAACTCCTTTGTAGGCAACTCTCTTCTTTTCTTTTGCTGCTTTTAAGATTCTCTCTTTATCTTTAATCTTTGGCATTTTAATTATGATGTGTCTTGATGTGGTCCAATTTGGATCTAGCTTGTTTGGGACTCCCTGTGCTTCCTGGACTTGTATGTCTATTTCCTTCACCAAATTAGGGAAGTTTTCCTTCATTATTTTTTCACACAGGTTTTCAATTTCTTGCTTTTCCTCTTCTGGCACCCCCATGATTTGGATGTTGGCATGAAAGTTGTTCAAGAAGGTCCCACACTTCTCCTTTTTTTTTTTTTTTTCAATACTTATTTCTTCATTCTGTACTGGTTGGCCATTTATTTCTTCCTTATGTCCGAAATTATTGATTTAAACTCTGTTTTCCTTCTCTTCATATACTTTAGGAGTAATCATATTAATATTAGGCAAGTAAACTGAATGACAAAAGGTGTTACTAATATAGATGGTTACTACAGTGATAAAAATTCAATTCTTGTGAACAATGCATTAATTCTAGAGTTGTATGTTCCTAAAAAAGACAAATAGAAGTGCTTTATACTTGCAAAGTTTTTGAAGTTAAGATATAATTTATATACTATACAAGTCATCCTTTTTTAAATGTACAATTCAGTGGTTTTTAGTATAGTAGTCACAAGGTACATAATCATCACCACCATCTAAATCCATAATGTTTTTGTAGTTCCCAAAAGAAGACCTGTACCCATGAAAAGTCGTGTCCCATGACCCCTACCCTCAGCCTCTAGCAACCACGAATCTACTATCCATCTTTATGGACTCAGCTACTCTGAACATTTCATGTACATGGTATCATTTAATAGGTGGCCCTTTGTTATGGCTTCTTTCTCTTAGCATAATATTTGTCAGACTCATCCAGGCTTTATAGCACATCTTAGTACTTCATTCCTTTTTATGGCTGAATAATGCCCATTTTGTTTATCCATTCATCAATTGATGAATATTTGAGTTATTTCAACTTTTTGGCTGTTGTGAGTAACTGATGTACACATTTATGTACAAGATTTTTGTGGACATATCTTTTCAATTCTCCTGGGTATATACCTAGGAGTGGAACTGCTGGGACAAAAGGTAACAATTATTTTTGTACATTACATTAATAGTTTCATAATAATTATTGCTTTGTTTTACTTTAACTTATCAATAAAATCTTAATGTTTACTTCATGTCACATCTCAAATGTATACCTGTATTTGAAAGTAAATAATCAGATATTAACAACAAATTCAAATAACAGGCTTCATTCTCATTTTTGATAGTGATACACTATTTATATTTGAAGTTAACCTAAGTGACTGCTCTGTCACTGAGAATACAGTGCTACCTTAAATGATCCCATCTGCTCCCACCTGAAGCCTGTCCTTCATTTGGCCACCAGACTCAATCCACTTCACCTAGTAAGGATATTGCTCCAGCAATTCTCTAAGGTCACTACTTCCTCACTCATTTTCACCTTTTAGCATGGTGACTGTTGGCATACAAGCATGCTGCAGTGTCTCCATTTGAAATGAAAGTGAAGAGACCCCTATCCTTGACTCTTGAGTTGAGAGCCACCAACTACCATCTCATTTATTTATTCTCCTTCCCAGCAAATATCTTTGAATGGGTTATTTATATTCACTCTTAGATTCCCTTTCATCCTTTCAAAACCCATTCCAGTCAGCTTCCTCAATCCTACCCCCACCTCCACCCAAATTGCATGCATCCTAGTCATCCAAAATCTTCATCTACTGAATCCTCAGTCTTTCCTTAACATGTCAGCATAAAACACATTTAATGCCCTGGCTGGTGTGGCTCAGTGGATTGAGCAACAGCCTGCAAACTGAAAGACCACTGGTTCAGTTGCCAGTCAGGGCATATGCCTGGGTTGTGGGCCAAGTCCCTAGTTAGGGGTGTGCAAGAGGCAACCAACCAATGTATCTCTTGCACATCAATGTTTCTCTCCCTTTCTCTCTCTCTAAAAATAAAACTAAAACAAACAAAAAACCCAAAATAATGTATTGCATTACTTCTTCCTCTGCAGTTACTTTTCCCTCTTGGTATTCAGGACACTATCCTTTCTGAGTTTTCTTCCTGCCTCCACAGCTGCTCTTTCCAGGCCATACTTGTGGGTTGCACCTCTTTTCCCAATATTGGCCCCTCCAGGGCTCATCCTTGGTTTTCTCTCCGTCCACACTTAATTCATTGGTGATCTCACCCAGGTTTATGCCTTTAGATACCAACTGTCTGTCGACACCCACCTTTGTATCTCCATTCTAGACCTCTCTTCTGAACTTTGGGCTTGTGTGTTTAACAGCTTATGTGCTCTTGAAACTTGAAAGTCTCTAAGCTATCGCACACTCAATCAGCCCACTCAAGGCTTCTGATATTCTCTTACAAACCCATTCCTCACAGCCTTCTTCATTGCAGATAAGGGCAACTCCAGTTCTTTCAGATTCTCAGGCCCAACATGTTGGAATCATTCTTCAGTCCTCTTTGTCTTACCGCACAAACTATAAAGGAATCACAACAATCCGCTTGTCTTTGCTTTCCAAGTCTTTCTAGAAACCCACACTTCTCACCATCTCCACTGTTACCACCCTTGTCTGAGACATTGTCTCTCTCAAGGTCTGGAGTGGATTGCTGCAATAGCCTTCTAACTGGTCTGCCTTCTTCCACTCTTGCACACTCCTGGCACAGCAACCAGGGTGATACTCCAAAGCAAATTGATGTCATGTCACAAGCCTGCAATAGCTCCACATTTCATGCAGGTCAAAGCCCTGTCTGAAAGGTCCTACATGACTAGGCCCCCATATGTCTGTACCATGACCTCCTACGGCTCTTGCCCTCCCCTTCTCTTTCCATGCTGACCTTCCGGCCATTTCTGGAACATCATGTCATGCCCCTGCCTGAGTGCCTTGGCATGAGAGGTTCTCCCTACTCCAAGAGCCCTTCCTCCAGATAGCAGCACGCCTGGCTAACTCACACCTCTTTCAGATCTGTGTCCAGCCAACATCTCAGTAAGACCTCTTCTGCGTGTGCCCCTTTCCTCCACTCTCCCAAGCTGCCTTTCTTTGTCTACTTTCTTTTCGCTATGGAATTTATCCCCTTTGAACATACTCTACACGCTATTCATTTGTGTGTTAGTTTTTGTTGTCTTTCCTCTGGAGCTAGAATAATGTTTCAAAGGCCTCTTGGTCTGCTTTATCCAATGATGTATCCAAATACCTAGAATAGTGTTTAACATATAGTAATCATTAAACATTTGTTGATTTCTTCTTCTTTTTAAAACTATTTTATTTATTTATTGTTTAGAGAGAAGGGAAGGGAGGGAGAGAAACATGGATATACGAGAGATTGGTTGCCTCTTGCACATCCCCAACTGGGGACCTTGCTCGAACCCCAGGCACCCCAGGCATGTGCTATGACCAGGAATTGAACCAATGACCTTTTGGTTCACAGGCCAGCACTCAACCCACTGTATCACACCAGCTAAGGTTGTTGATTCCTTCTTTTCTTTTCTTTCTTTCTTTTTTTTTAAAAATTCATTACTTTTAGAAAGAGGGGAAGGGAGAGAGGAAGAGAGGGAGAGAGACATTAATCTATGGTCGCCTTTCACCTGCCTCCAGCTACGGACCTGGCTGGAGACCTGGCTTGCAACCTGGTTATGTGCCCTGGCTGGGGAATCGAACCAGCAACCTTGGGGTTCACAGGCTGGTGCCTTATCCACTGCACCACCAGCTAGGGCTGATTTCTTCTAAATGAATAAAATGCGACTGAATTAGATCTTTGGCTTTTCAGCTTTTCAAATAAAGAGGAAAAAAGTGATATTTTTAGATACTAAGACCAACAATGATGCTCCCATGGACACATCTTTAGGGTGAGAAGACTACTAACAAGGAGAAAATTCTGACATGTCCTAAATCAATTTACAGGAGGTCAGAAAGTAGAAGGAAGAGACAAGAGAGGTAAATCAGTTAACAATTGATTTGGCAGGGCCAAACCAGACTGCTTGTGTTCACCAGTGTATGTTGGAACTTTGAATTGACATTGAGATATCTTTGTCCACTGTCAACATAAGAAACGTTGAAACCTGTGGAGAATTTTTATAAGAGTTTATTTGAGCCAAACTGATGATAGGTACCAGGAAGCAAGATCTCAAGTACTCCAGAAAATGACAGGTTTGCAAGCTTAAAAAAATAATTGTCAAATTATAATTGACATTCATTATCATTGGATACAGGCATACATACCTCAGTACCCGTAGGCTTCAGAATTCATCAAACCTCATACTCCTTGCATTTTTGAGAAGAAAAAAATGTGTTTCAGCACTTGGCGCTTGCTCAGGACTCACCTGTTTTGGCACTTGTCATGAGTTCTGGAACGAATTACTGATGAGTACCCGAGGTACCACTGTATTTGTTCCAGTCCCGTAAAAAATTGCCATTGGTATTTTGATAGGGATTGTATTAAATTTATAGGTGGACATTTTTAAGCTTCTTTCATGCATGTGATATTGAGGAGGAGCTGTGAGGAAGATTACAGGAGGTGGGAGAAAGCAAGGTGAGGAGTGGATTACAGGGTAGTTAATAAGATTATGTGCTTTCCTGAGGGTGGTTAAGGTTTATTTCAAGAGTGTGGTAACCTAGATGCACAGAAACCATGGTTAAGGGGAATTTACAGCAGAGATAAACCTTTTTCTAAAAAGTTATAGGCCTGGGGTATGACTATCTACCAAGACCTGCTTCGTTAGTGATTTGTGATCAGTTCTCCTCATGAGGTTACTTCCCACAAAACTCCTTTCTTTGGTGCACACAGCCCTGCTGCTGGTGGTTCAGATTGTATTCCCAGCATCTGCGTTTTTGTTTTTGTCTTCATTTTTTGAATTTCTTGCTAGCAATGGCCTAGTAAGTCTTTTTAAAAAAGATTTCAGCCATGAAAGTTTTTTTATTTTGATTTTTATTTTTATACAACCTATCTTAACGTGTATCTGATTTCCTTTTTCTTTTTCCAAGGTCAAATCTTCCTGAGACTTCCTACTTTGTTTTTGTCAAGGGTTGAAATTGCTCTCATTTATTCTTAATTTCTTTGCTCAAGACTCAGGAACAATTTAACATGATAACCAGACTTCTCTTGTAACCCCGAGGACAGGGGCTGGAGAGCCTGGGTGGAGAGAGCTGGCCCAAGGAGAGGGTAAGAAGGAGATTGCTGTGTGTTGGTCCTGGGGCAGGGGCCCAAATTACTGCGCTATCGCAGAAATCATAGTTTGCATCTTGCCCTCACAACTTAAAGGGACATTTTGTCAAATGGTTCCTAAAATTCACATACATTATATATAAAGCATTAGCACAGTGCACTAAAAAATGAGGTAGTTCTGCATTTCCCTGCAAGTTAAGGGATAATGATTTTTTTAATGTTAAATTATTTAAAAATTTTATTATATTCAGAGAGAAGGGCAGGGAGGGCGGAAGAAAGGGAGAGAAACATCAATGTATGGTTGCCTTTCACCTGCCTCCAGCCACGGACCTGGCTGGAGACCTGGCTTGCAATCTAGTTATGTGCCCTGGCTGGGAATCGAACCAGTGATCTTTGGGTTTGCTGGCCAGTGCCAATCCACCGAGCCACACCAGCCAGGGCTGATTATTTTTAAAGCACTGAGTTTCAATTTACATTTTTCTCCCATAATTAAAAACTCAGGACACAAGAATGGGCTAAGCATTTCAGGGTTTCATAGCCCATGCTAACAAGTTTTTACTAATAATTAAAAAATATTAAGCAGGTTCGATTCCCCAGCCAGGGCACATAACCAGGTTGCAAGCCAGGTCTCCAGTCAGGTCTGTGGCTGGAGGCAGGTGAAATGCAACCATACATTGATGTCTTTCTCCCTCTCTGCCTCTCTCCCTTCCCCTCTTTCTAAAAATAATGAAATAAAATCTTAAAAAAAAAAAAATTAAGATGCTTACTGTTCCAATAACTTAAGAATACCCTAATGTTTAATCAATTGTACCACTACCGGCAATGTCAGGGTGAATATGGGGTGTGTCTATGATGGGCCTGTACCCATAAAATGCGGGCTAGCTATTGTCATTTTCTCCATATGTCTCATGGACTTTCATCCAAATTATACCAAAATATTTTCAACATGGTCTTAACAACTATTAAGCAATTGTAGGTCTTAAAAAATAAAGAAAAGATACTGATGTCCATGGAGAGTGGATGAAGAGGGACCTGCTACTTGAATCTGTTGCTGGGAATGTTTCTGGCCGACTGTGCAGAGCCCCAACTGTTCCCCCCACTCCAACCTCCAACCAGATTTTCAAAAATTGTTTTTTTTAACTTCTCCTTGGTTTAACTTTTGCTACTTGAGTAAATATTTGCTTAATGCTAGAAAAAGGACCCTTCTTCACATTAAACTCTGCATTTTTATTCTGAGAGGTAAAATCCCACTTTGTTACTATCAGCTTTACAAGTTCAAAAGTACCTACAAGTGCAGGAAATGGTTTTAAACCCTGCAATGAGGGATATTTTCTAGAAACCCTGATGCTCTGAAATCACATTAGTTTCCCTAGAAAATGTTTCAGATTTTAATTTATTTTTGATTTCTTTTAAAGATTTTATTTATTATTTTCAGAGAGAGGGGAAGGGAGAGAGGCAGAGATGGAGGGAAACATCAATGGATGGTTGCCTTTCTCCTGCCTCCAGCCAAGGACCTGGCTGGAGACCTGGCTTGCAACCTGGTCATGTGCCCTGGTTCGGAATTGAACCAGAGACTCTTGGGTTCATAGGCCGGCACCTTAGCCACTGTGCCACCAGCCAGGGCATGTTTCAGATTTTATTTCAGTAATATCTGAATGTGTTCCTGGGGTAAGTTAGGTTTGTGAGAAAGCATACATTTTGTTCAACGATGACACAATGTCCTTTGTGACATAATTCTGTTTTAGATACGATCATTTTATTCTCTTTTTCTAAAATTTGAGGGTTTCATCTGACGTTTTTAAAAATAACAAAAGTGCTGGAAGTCAGGACAAGGAAAAGACTTGGGGAAAATCAGGGCAGAAAATATTTTGATGCCCCTCCCCCATACTATCTCCCCGTGACCATCCAAAAGTGAATCCCACTGACCCATTAGATACGCCTAAAGAAACTTCTACAGCGTTCTGGCTTTTCAAAGTCGCTATTTCGAAATTATTTCTCTTGACACTCGGAATTGTTTTAAGAGTTTATGTTTGCTTTGCAGGCGCCTTTAGTGCCTGCTTGCTAACGCAGCGCTCGGTGCGGGGGGCATACCTCCGAGTTCATCCAATCAGTGTTCCAGGGCTGGGCCACCTGTGCTCCGTATTTCTAGACTTGTTTGCATCCTACGAGCAGCGAATAGCTTCCGAACCTTCGAGCGCCTCTTAAACCGCGGGAAGGCTGGCAGGAGAGGGCTGCGGAACTGCGGCGGGGCTGGGAACGCTGGCCCGGCGGTCGGGTGGAGGCCCCGCCCCCTCCTCGCCCCTCCCCACCCCTCCTCTCCTCCCCGCCCCTCCTCGCCCCGATTGGGCAGTACTGGGCCCGGCGGGGCAGGGGCGGGGCCACAGGCCACCGCCTGGTTGCCCCGGCAACCAGGGAGCCGCGGGGTCTGCGGTGCGCAGCCTGCAGCTCGCTGCTGAGTGGTGGCTGGAGGCTGGAGCGGGAACCCGGACCTTGAGCTCCGCGCGCACACACGATGACCACGTGGAGTGTCCTGCGGAGGCCCCGCCGCACCCTCGGACTCCTGCTGCTGGTGATCTTGAGTTTCCTGGTGCTCCGAAGGTGAGGAAATTCCTCCTGGACGTAGACACCCTAACCCTCCACACCTCGAGGTCTTGGCTCCCTTCTAACCGGAGGGAGGCAGCCCCCCGAGTTTGGGTTACCACGTCCCTCGAATCCCGAGTTTCCACCTGGAACCTTTCCTCCCAAAGTCCTGGTGTCGCGCTGCGCCTCCAGAAACTCAGGTTCTGCTTCGAGATCCAAGCCTCTAGGTGACACTAGGCGTTGCCTCCCGCGTCCCCAGGGGTCTGTGCCCTAGAGCTTCGCTGCAGTGTGCGGTGCTCTCCTTTTCTCGTGGATTCTCCCGGCCCTCTGGGAAGGTCAGCAGAAGTAGCCTTCAGATCCCATCGCTGCCCCGCCTCTAGTCCTCCTTGGGGAACCCCTTTCTGCTGTTCTCCCAGGTCCCCCACATTCCCTACCAGTCCTGCTGGGAGGTTTCTCTAGTGAGCAGAGGCCAGGGCTCCGTGCTCACAACTCCCGTCCATGTAGTCTGCCTGGCACAGTCATGAGCACGCTACCCCATGGGTCCTCCAAGATCTTCAGCCCTGAATCTGCTTGCCCCGTTCTAGGATTGATGTCTCAACTTTCCACTTTCCCCTCAGCCGCCAGCTCCCCTGACAACCTGTCTGTGGCAAGTGATTGCCTTTAATGACAGAATGCTTTGTCCACGGGCTGTGTAGGTGCCCCAGCCAGAAGTTTTCCAATCGGTGTCTATTTATAGGATTCTGCAGTCCCGACATATTTTTCAGGCGGATGCTTGGCACTTTCCATATTCAAAACTTCCAGTGTTGCTGGGAAAGCAGGCGGCTGTAGCACAGGCTTTGGCTCTGAAAGTTATTTTTGAAGAGGCTGAGCCATTGGAACTGGGGGGCGGGGAGGGGGCCAGGTGCATTATGCCTCTGTTGGACCTTTTCTTCTCCCTCATCACTCTTGGTTTCTCTGAACTTCATTGGGGAGATTGAGGGAAGATTCTGATCACGTGAAGTGCCTGAAAGTATTTTGGCTGTCACAGCACTACATTTGGAAACTTCCCATTTAGGACTTTTCAGGACCTAACACAGGAGCCTTGGCACAGAGCCGGGGATCAAGGAGCCCACACCCCAGAGAGCAAGGCCAGAGGTGTTTAAGTAGCATGTGGTTTGCCTGTTGTTGGAAGTCAAAGATATAGCAGTTCATGCAAGGGATTCGGACAGGTCATATGGGGGCCAGCACTGAGGGGCCAGGTAAGTGCACCCCAACAGCCTCCAGAAGAAGGTACAGGAAGGAGGCTGGGTGTTTGTTGGTGTCTGGTGGGACAGAAGGTGAGCTGTCACACAGCTAGGTGGCTGTGAAGAAGCCTGAGCTTCTCACAGGTGAGTTAACCATGCTCCTGCCTGGGTGGGAGACCTCTATAGGAGTCAGCAGGGAGCTCATGGGGTTGCCAGGGGATGGCCATGGAGAAGGAGTAGCTGTGACTCAAATCCATGACAATAGTTCGAAGTGCTTAGGCCAGTCATTATTTTTCCTGTTGTTTCCTCTTTCTCGGCAGGTAAGACAGAAACCAGAGAAGCTCTGAGCCAAGTTAAGGCCATCTCTTAAGGTCTTTTAGAATATGTGTCTTTTGGGCACCTTTTTGATTATATCACCCTCGTGGGCACTTTCCGCCCAATTCTTTCTGTCTGGCGTGGGCTGGACACTTTCTGTCTGGCAGCATTGTTGCACCGCACCTCTTCCTGCTTTAGCAAGGTCATTAACTTTAACTAAGAAGGAGGTGGGGCCTCTCCCAGCTGTTGCTGGGAATGTGGTTGTGGCCAGTGGCACACATACAGGTCACATGGGATCTGGCTCTGGGCTGCAGCTTGGTGGGCTGAGCTATCAGGATTACCCCCTTTTCTGTACCCCAGAAAGCAGGTATGGGGAGGGGGACTGCTTGGCTACACCTGTTTTTTTCTATGAATTTTACTTTGACCTGGTTCGTGGTCTATCAGAGCTGTTTGATTACATCCTATCCAAGAAATAGAAGAACCAAGATGACTTTCGAGGAGGATTTAGATGTTCAGTTACTTAGCTTGAACAATGGTCTTTTTAAAAAATTACCTTAAGTCCTGGCTGGTGGCTCAGTGCATAGGCGCTGGCCTGGCCAACCCAAAGGTCACTGGTTCGATTCTCCAGTCAGGGCACATAACCAGGTTGCAAGCCAGGTCTCCAGCCAGGTCCATGGTTGGAGGCAGATGAAAGGCAACCATACATTGATGTCTCTCTTCCTCTCGGCCTCTTTTCCTTCCCCTCCTTCTAAAAGTAATAAATAAAATCTTAAAAAATTAAATTAATTTTAAAAACTTCCTTTATTGAACTGTGATTGTTGTGTGATGAACTGTACTTTTAACATGTAAGGCTTGATGATATGTTTTGACACATATATCCACCTATGAAACTACCACCATAATTAAGTGAGTGAGTATCCATCAGCCCCAGAGATTTCCCTGTGACCCCTGGCCTCTCTCTCTCTCCTATGCTAGTGCTCCCACAGCCCTGAGCTCACTGATCTGTTGCTTTCCACCACCATGTATGAGTTGGAACTTCATAGTGTTTTGTAGAACCTTAGTCCTAACGTATGTGCTCTGTTGTGGTTAGGCGTCTTCCACTTAGCCTATTACTTTGAGGTCCCTGATGCGTGTATTGATGTGAACGATGCCTTTGATCTGGTTCATTCTCTTCCCCCTCCCACCCCGCAAGAATGCCGGCTTGATAGTATCAAGGCATGGCTCCCACTTAGGATTTTTTCCTTAATAAAAATGCATCACTGAGCAGTAACTGAATTAACCCTCCTTCTCTCATTCCTGAGCTTTTAGCTGGCGAAGGTCAGCAGAGAGGACAGCAGCCAGGTAGGCCACCTGCATCCTGTCCCCTCAAGGACAAGTTCATGTCTTCACTCAGCTGTCCCACTCCCTGCTCTTGCGCTGATGTTATCTGGATTCCAGGAAGAGAACCTGTCAGATTTTTCTTTGCTGAAGGTGGATAACTTAGCAATGTGACCGGGGCAGTTTCTTTGATCCAGATCAGGGCTAGGGCTGTCTTCCGAGGGTATGTAGACAAATTGTGCCTGGCTTCCTGTGAGGTCAATGATTTTATGAGCTTCACCTGTTCTAGGACGCTGCTGCGCTTGAGGCCTGAGTCATAGTCCCTGGAATGTTCGAACTCGTTGGATGCTGTCCCTTTCATCTTATCATAGTGAAGTTTCCAACATCTGGGAAGCACCTTTTCCAGCAGAGAGTCCTCTCTAACGTAGGTGGGAAAGCAGGGCCAGCCGGGTGGTGGCTCAGTCGGGGAGAGGCAGGACATCCGGGCCACGCTGGCTCTGGGAGTCTTATAGTGCCATGCTGGCCAATGACTGATGGGGACCGGAGTCAAACGTGGACATTATTGGTGTATTTATGATTAAAGGGACTGGGGTACTCGGGAGATTTGGGGCAAAGAGCTACATAGCCTCGACAGCAGAAGGGTCAGGAAATTGGTCCAAGAGTTCTTTCCACCAGAGGTCAAGGAGGAAGCAGGTGGAAAAAGCGCTGAAGTTTTGAGGAAACAACTCATAGTTCCATCACATCTCCTTGAGCGCTCTTCTGATGAAGGTCTGGGCGATGCGGGAGCTTAGGGAGGTCTTTCCAGAACATGTAGCGCCTGAAAAGGACTCTGGAGTGCAGCCCTGCCCCGCTACCATTACCCAGCAGAGTTCTTTTGATGGGGGGATATTAGCTGCTTCCCCTCCACTCTGTTTTATTTTTTGCTTAAGTCTATCTGAATAGGAAAGGCCATGTTGGAAAAGGGGGTCCCATTGTATGGACTTCCCCTGGCATAGAAGGGTAAGGGTATTAATATTATGTTTTTGGTATTTTTATTTGCTCTGCTTTTTTTCTTGAAAATAATTGTTATATTTTATTGTTTATGTTATTCCATTTATCCCAATGCCCCCCCCCCCCACTCCACTCAGCTCCCACCCCATTCATTCCCTCAGGCACTTCCCACACTGTTGTTCATCCCTGTGGGTCATGCAAACGTGGTTTTTGGCTAATCCTTTCACCTTCTTTCAACCAGCCTCCAGCTCCCCCGACCCCTCCAGCAGCTGCCAGTCAGCAAGACAGTGGGATTGTTCCTTTCACGAGCACACACGTTTCCCCTGTAAAGCTGATTTGGTGAGCAGGCAATATATGAAAAGGATGAACTATTAAATGATACACAGGCAACAATAAGCCTCCCACTCCTGGCTCCAAACCCCCTGTCCCCCTTACCTGAGGTCATGGTTTCTCTCAGGGAATTCTGTGCATGGACAAGAAGACAGTTGCGTATGTGACCCTGTTTGTCCATTTGGCATATAATTCATGTAAACATCCTCCAGCGATGGGAGTCGGTTCTTGACCACCTTTTAGTGGCTGCAAACAAAGTTGCAATCAGTGTCTGTTGGACATATTTGTGTATGTGGGATTGCTGAGCATATGAGATATTCGTTTTCATTCTTGACAGACATTTAAAATAAGTTTAAAATAAGGGAGTAAAACAGCACATTCTATTGGATCAGCATGAAGGAGGTTGGGAGCGCTATTGTCTGAGGGGGAAGGGAATCTGTGTAACCTGAATGGGTACGAATTCTTTTTTTTGTTTTTTAAAGATTTTATTTTATTATTTTTAGAAAGAGGGGAAGGAAAAGAGGCAGAGAGGGAAAGAGACATCAATATATGGTTGCGTTTCACCTGCCTCCAGCCACAGACCTGACTGGAGACCTGGTTTGCAACCTGCTTATGTGCCCTGACTGGGGAATCGAACCTGCGACCTTTGGGTTTGCAGGCCGGCGCCTTATCCACTGTGCTACCAGCCAGGGCTGGTACGAATTCTTTGTGGCTGTAAGAACTAGCCTCTTTCTCATTTAACTATGTAGATAAGTCCAATGGGGTGGATTAAAGAGTATTTAACATATTTATGTTGTCTCCCATTTAATGAAAGTATTTCATTCCAATTTCATGAGCATCTCTGAGATCAGAGTCTTGTATTAGCAGAGCCCTTTGGGTTCTGTGACAGACTTTGCACATCTCTCTAGGTTGAGATAAAACACCTTTTCTATTTATGATGCTGTCAATGGGAAATTTCCCAAAATGGAAATACAGCGTCACACAGCATCAAGACTCCTTCCCCTGCTGTTATAGGGTTGATTACTGATGAGGAGTTTATATATTTTTATAATTGGGTCTCAAGGTTTTTGCCTAGTAAGTGCTTGTCCATATATAAACCTACAGTGTTTAGAAGACATTGCTCTCTGAACTACCAGCATGTCCCCTGGCTCACGTCAGTAGCCACTTGGCTTTAATTGCTGGAGCCTGAGTGCTAGGCCGCTTCCTGACTTACCCAGAAGTCATTTCAGAGAGAAGGACAGAGGTGTTAGGATCATAATAAAGCTAGGGACCTGCAAAATGTATCACTGCCAAATTAGTGTACTTGGTTTTGGAATAGAAGACCCAAGCCCTTCGGGGATATGTGGAGGTTCTCTTAGCAAAGCCGAGTTGCGAAGCATTGGGTCCAGGCCAGGAAGCTGGGCCAGATATGGGGGGCAGAGTTCCATTTTCATGGGCTGGAGTTCTTGTGCCTCAAAGATTGGTCCCAGAGGGTTATTCTCTAAAAGGCTGGGCCAAAGAGTGGAAAATTCCTTTCTTAGGCTCTTACACTCCCTGTTGAGCAAAGAGGGTATAGAGCCGTAGACTGGGGAGACTGGAATATCCCCAAGTGGACAGTCAGGGGAGGTCTGAGGACACGAGGCCTCATAAAACTTATTACTGCATCCAGACCTTGAGCAAGTGATGGATAGGAATTTGTATTTCAGACCCAAGTGAGGACATTTCTATGTGTGGTGACTTTTGGGTAGTTTAGCATATTTACCATCTCCTGGTCTCTGGCACGACCACTTGGGTGAAAGAATGGGTGAGTGTTTTCTTGGTCAGCATCTTTACTATGATGCTCTAGACACAGACTGAGTTGAATCTTTGTCCGAGTAGGAGGGTCACAGTGCACCTGAAAATTGGATTTGTAAGTCACCCTCTCAGATATGCAACAACCTACACATTATGCTTAGTGCCAAAATAATCGACCCTTGGGACCAGCAAGGACTTATGTTCTGGGAACTGAAGGACTATTTGTTGCGGATTTCCCACCTCATCTCTTCCACTGGTCCATGCCCTTGGCCAGCCTAACATTGTGTGAGGTTCTAGAAGCTGACGGTGCTGTCCCCACCATGTCAGGTTGTGTGGGTACTGGCCTGTCTGAATCCGGTCAGACCATGCGACATATAACAGAAGACTGAAGGAGATGGCTGTGACCCTACATGTGGCTTCCTACTCCCACCACGACCTTAGTGACAGATCCATATTGGCAGGGGTGACGCAGGAATGCTCTCTGGCATGGCGAGAGGCATTTTAGACCAGTCTTGATTAGCTCACCTCATTCAAGGTGGTCATTCAAGCGAGTGACTGGGTCTGGCTCTTCTCCCACCCTAGCTGCTTTGGAAGACCCCCTTCTGAAAGCTGAGAACCAGCTCATGGGCCCATTGCACACGAAGGGGGCTGTAAGCTCACCACCTGCTATCTGCCCTTTTCCATTCAGACGCGTCCACCCAGTACGTTTGACTGTGTCCAGTGATACTGAGCCCGTGTGGAGCCTGCCCTGTGCCCTCTGTCCTTGTGGTCCACTGCTGGGACACAAGTGAAGTGTAGGCAGGCTTTGCCCCTCTGTTCCTCCTCCCTCCCCTCACCAATCACCACCTGATGACAGCTCCACTCCGTAGGGATCTCAGTACCCAAGTCCTCTGCCTACTGTTTCCATTACAACCTATGGTGCATCTAACTTGCACTTGCTGCAAAGGATGACAGCAACAAGAATATGAAGGTCTTATTACATTGTGAGCAGTGTGTGGCTCTAAGCAGAGAGGACCTGAGGGCCAACCGGTCCCTTCAGTGACCAGGGCCAGCTCTTGTTCATGCTAGGGCTGAAAAGTTATCCTCGATGAAGCAAGGATAAAAAGGCAACAGAGATGCCAGAAAAAAAGGGTTAATACGAGCTCCAGGGAGAAAGAAGCTTGATACTCCTGGTCTCATCAAGAAAAGTATCATCATGAATGAACCGCTCACTTAGAAAAGCAATAGTGAAAAAATCTCCTCTGCCCTGGCTGGTGGGGCTCGGCCCACCTGCAAACTGAAAGGTTGCCGGTTCGATTCCCTGTCAGGGGACAAATGCTTAGGTTGTGGGCGCGGTCCCCAGTTGGGGGCATTTGAGAGTCAATTGACTGAAAAACTGATCCCACATCCATGTTTCTATCCTTCTCTTTCTCCCTCCCTTCCCCTCTCTCTGATAATAAGTAAAAAAATTAAAAAAAAGTCTACCTCAGGTTTGGTTAAGCTCATTGGTAACAGGCCTAATTGACGAGGAGCGTCTCTCTGTCCTGGTTTAACCACACAGTTCATATTTATTTCCCTATTACTGAGTTAATTACTCAGGAAATGATGGTGGTTATTATGAGTCCTAATGATCATTCTCAATATCAATACCCATTTGCGTGGTGCATTGTTGGTTACGAAGCTCTAATGTGTATCCTCTCATTTTCTCACAGTGGATTCCTTGCAAAACCCCAGCATTTATCAACCTCATTTTCTCAGTGAATTCATCTATTTTATTAGTGCATTAAAAACTCATCTAGTAGCCTAGCAGATAATTTTCCGAAAGCAAATAGTTGAATTCTCCAGAATTTGGTGTTTTGTTGTTTGTAGTGTTAATTTCATGCTGCTTAATGAGCACTGAGAGAAAATGTTTTTAAAAACATCTAGGCAAGCCCTGGCTGGTGGTACAGTGGGTAAGGTGCCGGCCTGCAAACCTAAAGGTCGCTGGTTCGATTCCCAGCCAGGGCACATAACCAGGTTGCAAGCCAGGTCTCCAGCCAGGTCTGTAGCTGGAGGCAGGTGAAAGGCAACCATACATTGATGTCTTTCTCTCCCTCTTTGCCTCTTACTGTTCCCCTTTCTCTAAAAATAATGAATAAAATCTTAAAAAAAAAATATCTAGGCAAAAACATGCACCAAGAGAAGCTCTATCCAGGAAGACATATCTGCCGTCTATCAAGGGAGAAGGTATAGACTGGAGCTTCTCAAATTTGAACCTCAAGGTCTGGTTAAGGGGCAGAGGCTCAGTCGTGGGGTCTCAGGGAAGACCTGCATGTCTGCTTTTGTAACAAGCTCCAGGTGACCCGGAGACATCACCTGGAGGGAAGTTTTCTGATGATTTGCCACCCACTGGGGGACGCATTCAGGAATGTGTGTTCTGGCAGGGTCTGTGTGGGAAAGAGAGTCACAGAGAGTCACCTGTCCTGCTCCCCAGTGTCTCACGGCAGAGTTGGAAACACAGGTTAGGGTTAGTGATGCCAGCTTGGTGAAGAATTAGAGATTGTTCTTTTGAAGTTCTGGCTGGCAACTGAGAATTGCTACCTGTTGGAATGGTGGCTAAATAGCATTTGAACTGTCTTTAAAAACAATGAGAGAGAATGAATGAATGAATGAATGATTAATGAGAGTCTTTTCACCACCAGATGTCAACATGTCCCTATTTTGCAGGAAAGAATCAGCCTGTCTAGTTCTTCCTGGCTTGGGGGAGCGGGGGTGGGAGGGGCGGGTGGGGTGGGCAGGGAAGGCCCGGGGAGCCCAGGAAGCTGGAGGGCAGAGGGTGCTCTTTGGAGCAGTTATGGTCAAAACCGAGGAGCCAAACTCTCTGTGTAGGACGGGTGGGAGAGCCAGATTAGTGAGAGCGTGTAGCCACTGGAAGGAGCCATTTGGGAAGAACCAGCACAAAGTCGTGGCTAGAGAGAGGCCCGGACAGTCGCCCCAGGGGCCTGAAGCCTCGTCGTCATCCTCTAGGGCAGGGTTTCTGGCAAAGGACCAGAGAGGGCATGCATGCTTGCTGCTCTGCAGACCCTGTCGTTTCTACTGAAGCGGCTTTACTATGCCCCAAGGCCACCACTGAGGGTAGATAAATGAATGAGCATGGCGGGGTGCCAATCAAGATATTCATGGGCCTTGAAATGCAAAGTCCATGTAGCTTTTTGTGTCCCCAAATATCTTTCTTTTGATTCCCCCCCCCCTCCCCCCAACCACTTAAAAATGTGAGAACCATTCTTGGCCCTTAGGCAGCACAAAACCAGGAGGTAGGGTGGGTTTGGTCCTCGGTTGGAGTCTGCAGGCCTCTGGCTAAGGGGCTGGTCTGATCTGACCCAGTCCCAGGAACTAGATCTTTCATCATAAGATTTTAAAAATTAGAAATTGTAACCCCTGGCTGGTAGCACAGTGAATAAGGCGCTGGTCTGCAAACCCAAAGGTAGCTGGTTCGATTCCCAGTCAGGGCACATAACCAGGTTGCAAGCCAGGTCTCCAGCCAGGTCTGTAGCTGGAGGCAGGTGAAAGGCAACCATACATTGATGTTTCTCTCCCTCCCTGCCTCTCTCCCTTCCTCTCTCTCTGGAAATAATAATAAATAAGATCTTAAAAAAAAAAAGAAAAAAAGAAATTGTAGTAAGATTGCCTGCCACAAAGTGTAGCACATACAATGTAATTAGATGCTAAATGAAATGGGAAAGAATGTTAAGATTAGGATGATTCCATATTAGAATGTAAGCGACCCTCTCCCAAGGTTATTTTCTCTAAAATGCAAAACACACTTATTGCCTGTAATGATGAGATTCATTTGCAGCACATCACAGAGTGTTTAGTACATCAGGCCCCTGCAGCAGCCGCCTTTGCGAGCAGGTGGGACAGGTGTTAGCCCTGTTTTACAGCTAGTGTCATGCCCCCAGAGCCAGTGTCACCAACCTGAGGTGACAATATTCCTAAGGGCAGAGCCAGGATTCATGTCCAGAGCTCCCTCCTGCATGTACTGCTTTTCTTTCCACTTCCCCAGAGGTGGTCTGCTTTCCACAAGGGGTGCTTTGGAAGAACTCTGTTCTGAAATATCATTTATAAGTCACTCGGAATGTGGGACTTGTCTCTGTACAGGAAGGCAAATGGGTTTCCGTTCTCAGGTTTTCCACAAATGGCTATTTTAACTTAAGGGACCAGTGAGTGCTGTGGCCCTCCAGCTGTGGCGTGCATTTTGGGTCCTGGGGGTGGTGAGAAGCCTGAAAGAGCAAGTAAAACATCATTCTCTCTGCCCACGGTGGCCATGTGGTCAGTGATGTTGGTGGCCCATGCTGCCCTCCCTGCCGCCTCCTCTCCTGGCCCTGGTTGCGTCTTTGTGTCCTCATGGCCCTGAACTGTACTCATTGGAATGTGCAGGGCGGTGCAGAAGACAATCAGCAGCACTTCTTATGGGGACCATGAGGCGTGGTTTGGAGGAACTTGGGTAGGAGGTGGGTGAGCTTCCTGGGTAGCACCAGCAAGTTGCATGGATTTTCTCTAGACGCTGGTCCCAGTGGTGGTGACATCAGCAGCAGGGCCCTCTCTGTGTTCCGTGTGGGGTGCGCAAATGGATGCTCAGCTCGGAAGCACTTGGCATCGTAGGTGCAGTAGAAGCTGTGGGTGGGTATGTAGGAAAGGGACCCTGCAGGGGGTCTGTGCTGGTGGCCGAAAAGTGAGCGCACTGGGAGAGTCAGCGAGAGGGTGTGTGACATGTGTGTGTCCTCTCCCCCACGACATTCACTGTGGTCCCGTGGCTGGCGGAGCTTGGGGAAGGGCTGCCCCTCTGAAGGATGCAGAAAGTTAGCGAGTCCACAATCAGGATGGCCGCCGGCTCTGGGTTCACACATGCCTGTTTCCTCTAAGAGATGACAGCCCCGCGTCAATGTGTATCAATTCTGATCGAATGGATTAAGCTGGGCCTTAAGCCAGATACATGCCTGGCGATACCCTTTCGGCCAGTGTTTGTTACAAAATGAGTGGAAAGACCGGGAGCAGTTTAGGGAATTCTTTTGTTTTGTTAGCAGATGGCCTGCTGGCAGACGCCCTCTAGTGTCAGGAACTGTAATGACAGCGGGGATAGAAGAGGCACCAAGGAACATTGGCTTTTGCACCTGACTCACTCCCTTCTGCTGTTGTTTTCTGTCTCCCCCCGCCTGCCTTCCTGGCTTTCCCTCCCGGCCTTCAGCAGACTAAGCACTGAATCACAGGGCTCCTCTTGGCCAACCCGAGAGATGTCAAAAAGAGTTTTTTCAGGGACTAAAACTTTCCAGCAGCCTCCCCAGGTGGGACTTTCTGTCATGCAGGATGATCTTTTGGCCAAAAAGACACTCTTTGGATGATAGTTGAGACCTGGAACTTGGTGAATGAATAGATGCTGTTTTAACCACCCCCCCTTTTAGTATATTTTATTGATTATGCTGTTACAGTTGTCCCAAATTCTTTTCCTTCTGCTTCCTTCCACCCAAGACCTTATTCCCTTCTGCAGTCTCACCGCCCTTAGTTCATGTCTATGAGTTGTGCTTATAGGGTCTCTGATTTCACCCGTTCCTCTATTATTATTAACTTCTGCCTATCTTGTACCCACCAATTATGTTTCCTAATCCCTGCACCATCTCCCCATTTTCACACCCTTCCCCCTCCCAGCTGATAACCCTCCTAGTGATCCCCATAGCTATGATTCTGGTCCTATTCTGATTGTTTGCTTAGTTTGTTTTTGTTTTTTTAAGTTCTGTTGTTGATAGTTATGAGTTTGTTGTCTTTTTAATGTTCATCATTTTGGTTCTCTCTTTCTTAAATACATCCCTCTAACATTTCATGTAATAATAGCTTGGAGATGATGAACTCTTTTAGCCTTTATTTTGTCTGGGAAGCACTTTATTTGCCCTTCCATTCTCAGTGATAGCTTTTCTGGATAGAATCATCTTGGTTGAAGGTCCTTGCTTTCTGTCACTTTGAATACTTCTTGCCAGTCCTTTCTTGCCTATAAAGTTTCTTTGGAGAAGTCAGCTGATGGTCTTCTACGAACCCTTTTGTAGGCAACTCTTCTTTTCTCTTGCTGCTTTTAAGATTGTCTCTTTATCTTCAATCTTTGGCATTTTAATGATGATGTGTCTTGGTATGGTCCTCTTTGGATCTAGCTTGTTCAGGACTCCCTGTGCTTCCTGGACTTGTATGTCTATTTCCTTCACCAAATTAAGGAAGTTTTCCTTCATTATTTTTTCACACAAATTTTCAATTTCTTATTTTTCCTCTTCTACTTCTGGTATCTCTATGATTCGGATGTTAGCATGTTTAAAGTTGTCCCATAGGTTCCTAAGCCTCTCCTTATTTTTTTCAATTCTTGTTTCCTCTGCTTATTTCTTTCTTATGCTCCAAATCATTGATTTGAATGCTGTTTTCCTTCCCTTCACCATTGGTTTCATATGGAATTTCCTTTGTTTCACTTAGCCTAGCCTTTCCTTCTTCCCTTCTGCATTTGCCATACTTAACCATGTCTGTCAAGTCTGTGAGCATTTCTTGATAACAGAGCACGTCTGTTATCACCAGCGTTTTAAATTGTACATCTGTTAGGCTATTTGTTCATCACTTAGTTCACTCACTGAGACCCTGATCTGTCCCCTTTTTTTGAGCCATATTTCTGTCTCCTCATCTTGACAGGCTCCTGTGTTTACTCCTGTGTCTTAGGTAGAGCTGTTTCATGTGTTACGTTTTAAGGAGTGGAACTTTAGGTATTTGTTAGTCCTGGGTGACTCATTTCACTATGTTGTGACAGTGTATGTGGGGGAAGGGGTCTGAGAGGGAACAATGCTGCTTGCTCAGCACCTGCCCCTCTTCCAGGCACTTCTCCCACTGGGACTGGTGCCTGTCTAGCTGTTGCCCTGGCCATGGTTCCCAGAGTAGGTGGGTCTGTGGATGTTCCAGGACCACGGGGCCTTCTGAACACAAACTCTGCTGAGAGACTGGCAGTTTCTTCTGTTGCCCCAACCCCCACTGGTTTTTACAGTCAGAAGCAAGGTGGCTTTATTTTTACACCCCCCACCCCCACCCCAGCACTGGAATCCTGAGCTGCACAATTTGCTCTGGTACTGGGACACTCAACAGGTGTCCCTATAGCAACTGCGCTTTCTTCTAGTCGACCACGGTCACCTTCCTACTGCAGGTGCCTTGCACCAAACTGCTCCATCAAAGCGCATCCTTTCTGTCTTGGCTCCACCTCTCCTACCTGTCTGGATGATGAGTATTTCTTCTTTATATCTTTTGTTCATTGGACTTCCGTGCAGCTCAATATTCGGGGGTTTCCGGTTGTCTCTAATTTTGAGGCAGATGTACCTGCTTCTGGTTGTGGAGGGCAATGCAGCCTGTCTACCTACACTTCCATCTTGGAGTCTCACCTAACCCAGATACCTCTTTACAGGTATTTGCACCTTGAGCCCAGCAGCTGTGGCCACGAGGTGGCTCAGAGGTACTATTTGAAGTAGTTGCTGCTTTGATGTTTAGTCAAAAGGCCTAGGAGACCTGCCAGACCTGCCCTGGGATCCTCCCAAGCCCCCCTAAGTCCCCAGCACCCAAAGGCCGCTTTTCAGCCCGCTGGCACTTCCTTCCCACACGCTGTGCACCCACCTCGCCCTCTCTCCTGAAAGCGCAGCCTCTGTGTCCAGTACTGTTTGTCCTGTCAGCTTGCTCTTCCCTGGCAGGCGAGATGCATCAATAGTGCTGAAGCCAGTCTCCTTCCAAGATCAGGCTAAGTCAGAGGGTGGGCGCTTTTCCTGGAGGCCCAGGAAACAGGCCTCCTTAGGAAGGAATGCTGAGGGCCCTTGAGGCGGAGAGGCAGCCCGTGTCGCCGGTGCCCTGCCTGCTGCTACAGGTGGGCTGAGGCCTCCCAACCGCCTTCCCTTTCGCAGGCTGGACTGGCAGCGCCTGCTGTCTCCCTGGACGCGCCAGCGGCAGTCCGGGCTGCACACGGAGGGCCAGAGCTTCATGCTGGAGGATTCCGCCTTCTGGATCTTCGGGGGCTCCGTGCACTATTTTCGGGTGCCCAGGGCTTACTGGAGGGACCGCTTGCTGAAGATGAGAGCCTGTGGCTTGAACACCCTTACCACGTGAGTGCTGTCCACCGCACCCCTGTTCCTGGGGGCTGTTCCTGGGGGCTCCAGTCTGCATCTGGGTTTCCTCAGGAGCAGTGCCTAAGTGGTTGCCCTTCTCCCTGGTCCCTGCAGGGCTCCCCACCAGTGGGGATGAGAGATGGCAGGGGAGTAAGCCCGGAATTGTCCAGAGCACTGGTGTATGACAGGGGAGTGTGGAGGAGGACAGTATAGATGTAGGAGATGATGGAATCATTGAGACATTTTTTTAAAATATTTTATTCATTATTTTCAGAGAGGGAAGAAGAAAGGGAGAGAATCATCCATGTATGGTTGCCTTTCACCTGCCTCCAGCTACAGACTTGGCTAGAGACCTGGCTTGCAACCTGGTTATGTGCCCTGGCTGGGAATCGAACCAGTGACCTTTGAGTTTGCAGGCTGGTGCCAATCCACTGAGCCACCAGCCAGGGCGAGATATTTTCAAAATAAAACAAGCACCACCCCCCAATTTATACAACACATGAGTGTAGTTTTCTTTAAAATAGCCAGCTGGGGAAGCTATCTGTCAACAGTTTCCAGTATTTCTTTTCCGAATTAGCTTCAGGGGCTGAGTTTTCATCCTAGCCTTTGAACAGTGAATTGGGGCGGGGGCGGGGGTGGGGGGCAGGGGAAGGGGAGAAAAAAGAAAACAGGCTCTTGGCGAACACATTTTGATATTTTTTGTGGATTTATTTTTCAAAATTTCCAACAGGTATTTGGATGCAAGGGAACTAAAGTGGGTTACCGGGCTGTATCCTATTTATAGGTGAAAATGTAATTACAAACCAAGAACATGGATTTTCTTGGGTGGGTTGTGAACTGGCTTGGAAGGCCATTTCTAGAAAGGGTTCCAGGACTATTCTGAGGTGTGACAGAATAGTTGAAACAAATGTGTGTACTTTTTCAGACTCTTTAATAGGATCTTCGTGTGCAGGCATAGGTTCTGATCCTGTGGGACATTGACACTTTACGGGACCCCTGAAACGTGAGGGAGTATTGCCTTAGGCAGGCAGGATAATCCGTTTTTGCCGAAGCCTGGGATTCGGGTCTGAATCAAAAGTAAGCGAGACCCCTTTCCCCTTTACCTGTGCACAGTCTTTGCATTTGGAGAGTCTCCCACTCTGAGCCATGGTGGCTGGGAGTCCAGGAGAGGAGCAGCTGTCATCACTGTCATAAGATCTCTGACTCCTGATTGGGCTCCTAAGAGAACTTACTTCATTTCCTTATCTCTTTAGAGTTAGAAGCTCCATCCTGTTACAGGGTTTGAAGTTGATGCTCCTGTAAACAATGAGACTGATCATTGTGTTCCTGTCTCTACTTTTACCTGTTTCTCCTGTGAATTGACTTCTTTTGCTCTAGTGGAGAGAGAGGGAAGGAGGATGGGAGAGGGGAATGCAGCCCCGAGTTAGCTTCCCGGGGCTGACCTGTGTGCTCCTTGGCCCTTCCTCTCTTTACTCTGTTCTTGGTTCCAGTCCGGGTGTCACTGAGACAGCGTTCCTAGGAAATACATCTTCAGCCATCCTAAGGGCTATCAGGGATGAAGAAGGTAATCTGGGAGATGAAGTGCAACAAATGTAAAGGTCATGCCTGACATGATCCTTCCTGTTCCAGCTACGTCCCATGGAACCTCCACGAGCCACAAAGAGGCACATTTGACTTCTCTGGGAACCTGGACCTGGAGTACGTGCTGCTGCTGCTGCTGTTGGGACCTGCCCTGGGCCTGGGAGCAGGACAGGGCTGGCTGGGCTTCATGGGGACCATGGTGGCATCTGAGCTCTGCTTGGAGAGGCAGATGGAGACCCGGCTCAGAGCCTGGTTCTGCAGGGACTGCGACACACTCTGCACCTGGACCAGGGGCTGTCCAGCTGCAGGCCTGTTACTCCCGGGTGTCTGGGCCTCCTCTGAGTGCCCCCTCCTCACTGCAGCCCAGAGGTGCCTGGTGTGGTGTCAGCCCTGCTCTGCTGAGGCCCAGCCACCTGTGCTGGGACAGGGGTGGCCCCTGGGGGGCAGCAATGCCGTTGGGGTCAGGTTTATTGTTAGGACCCTTGTCCCAGTCTGCCGCTTTCTTCCTCATGACCCAGCGGGCTGTGCAGACAGTCCCAGGCTGGGAGCCCGTGAGAACCCACCTGCCTTGGGCCTGTGACCACGGCTGTGGGGCCCCTGCTTTGCTGGGGGTGGGGGCTCCCTCCATGCACCCCAGTCTCTGGTTGGGAGAGGAAGGCAGGTGAGCCAAGGCTCAGGGCAGTCCTGCCACCTGCGTTGTGTGCTGGGCTGGTCCCCACTTTGCTGGGATGTCCTGAGAGCTGCTGACCTTGACCTCCACAGGGCCTTTGTCCTGCTGGCGGCGGAGATCGGGCTGTGGGTGATTCTGCGTCCAGGGCCCTACATCTGCAGTGAGGTCGACCTTGGCGGCTTGCCCAGGTGAGCGGGGCATGAGGGCTCCTGGCCACAGCTTATGTAAAGTGTGAATTACACACATAGGTTGAATTTTGCTTTTGAAGTACAACTTTTCATTTTGTAATGAAGTTCCTTTTCAGAAAAAAGTAGCACCCGAAGGAGGCCATGTTAAGTGATATCATCATTATTGTCCTTGTCAAATCCCCTGTGGTGCTCATGGGGCAGGCAGAGGGCTGGCCACCCAGGCTGGCTCACCAGGGTCCGGGCTGCGCTGTGTGGCCCTCAGCAGGCCACACACCTGCGCTGGGCCTCACCCTGCTCTCTGCCTCAGACCTGCCCGCCTGTTCCTTACACATGTTATCAGCATTATCTTACTCTATTTTTCCTTCCTTCACCTCCTTGGCTAAATCTATTCCTGGGTCCTTTATTTTTCTTGTTGCTGCAGTAAATGGGATTTCCCCGCCCCTAGTTCCTCTCCTGATGTTTCATTGCTGGTACACAAAAATGCCTTCGATTTCTGGCTATTGACTTTGTATCTGGTTATCTTGCCAAATTCACTTATGAGCATTAATTTTTTTAAGCGTTAAGTATTTTGAGAAGGTGGAAGAGAACCAAATGATTGCTTTTGTTTGATCTCATCTTCAAATTTCAGGCCCTAATGATTTATCTTAGGATGGGTAATCTCCACGGAAGTCAACGGAGTGATGTGTGGCTGGAGTAGAATCTCCTGGTACCACATTCATGCCTTCTCCTTGCCAGTATTGCCTTAATTTTCAAAAAGAGATTCTTGTGAGTAGGGGTAATCTCCTTCATTCTCACCATGCTCCAGGTAGTTAGACCTGTTCTCCCTCCATCCCGTGCCGCCCCAAGGGGAAGACAGCTGATCCTGTTGCCCCGCTGTCTCCTGTGGGATGGCTTCCCCCACAAAATAGCCACCAGCACCCACCTTGTGTTTCTGTTTGCAGCTCCTCCCAGAGGGGCATAGTTAGGCTCCGCCACCATCTTCTCACTAGCTGGGATCACCTCTCTGTCCCTGTGCCATTCAGCAGCCAGGCTGTGAACACGGCCAAAGTGGCTTCCCCCACATCTGGGGATTAAAAATGTGCATCAGCGAAAAATTTCTGGCTCAGCCGGCGTGGGACAGGTGGGCAGGACTTAAGTCTTACTTAGCTCCGCAGCAGTGAGGTACCTGGCATGCAGACCTCCTAGTGCAGCCCTGTTCATTCAGGCCCAGGCCAAACGGAGGATGGGCAGATGGGCAGAGCCTGGCCGGCTGAGGGGGAGCGCGTTGGCCAACAGGCAGACTGACCACCAGTGGGGAGGAGAGGCCGGACCTGCCCCAGGCGAGGTGGCCGGTGGGGGTGTCCCTCTGCTCTCTTCCCATCCGTGTTGACCTAACAGAAGTTGCTCATGTTCTGACCCTGTGCAGGACTTCTAAATCAGGACCTTTTTGTAAGAAAATGTAAGTCTTTTCTCAGATTTGCAAATGAGATGGGGAAATACCTTGAGCCCTGCCCTTGAACTAAGGCGCCATGTTCCCTGGGGCGTGGGGTGGCCACAAATGAATCTTCCTGCTCACCTGCGCGCTCCTGAGCAGAGCTCTGGACAACTGATGCAAACGATGGGATGTGCCGTGTCTGTGTGAACTGCAGCTGGACCAGTGCAGTGAACACGTGATCAGCCTCTAGCAGCCTGGGTCCCAGCATTGCTTTCCTGGGCGACACTGGAGGCCGCCTCTGTGTTCTCCAGCCCTCCCCACCCAATGCCTCTGTCATGAAAATATCTTGAAAACTGAGCCTCGCATCCAGTAGGAAGCTCTTCTCCCTCTGCCTGGCAGCCAGACCCCTTGCCATGAAGCTGCAGATAAACTGCCCCAGGGCTGTGGTCCTGGGTCAGAGAAGCAGAGCTGAATGCAGGGCTGGGGCTGGGCCCCAGCTGGCCCGTAGTAGGTTGGAATAACCTGCCGTTCTGGCTGAATAGAGGGTGTCAGTGGGATGGTCTCCACCTCATGCCCCAGGGCTCTGAAGCCAACCCCTTTTCACTCCACTATCACCCTGCCAATGCAAACCCACCAACAGTGGAACTAATGCCCACCCCTCCTTTTTTTTTATTCAAGCTGGTTACTCCAAGATTCTAGCATGAGGCTGAGAACAACTTACAAGGGCTTCACCAAAGCCGTGGACCTTTATTTTGACCACCTGATGCCCAGGGTGGTGCCCCTCCAGGTAAAAGAAAGCCAGACTCTGCTGTGATCTTCCTACAGGTAGTAAACAGACCTGAGTTAGCTCTTGGACTGGGGATCACGGTTCCTTTCAACGCAGGGGACACATTCTTTCCTATTGCCTGCGACCTACAGTTGGAGGGTCCTGCAGTGGCTGTCCTTCTCCGCAGGGTTGGCCTGGTTCAGGGTTGTCTTAGGGGGCAATGCTGGCAGGGTGGGTGGGCAGGTGTGCAGGCTTCCATCATGTGTCACTGGGCCCCGCTGCAGGACTCTCTGTAACTGAAAACCCCTGTCCTGGTAGGTAGCTCAGTTCTCCATCTAGAGGAGCCTATGAGGCAGACCTGCTCAAAACCCCAGCACTTATTTATAAAACATTGTGTATTTATTCTTACATGTTTAAACTTTAGTCACTTTCAAAGGACTCTCCAATGTGATGCAATACACCTATTGGGATGTTTTTCTATGGCTTGAAACAGCTTTTGAACTCATCAGTTTGGATGCCTTTTAGTGCTTCTGCTGTTTCTTGTTTCATCTCTTTCACACCAGCAAAAATGTTTCCCTCTGAGGACGTTTTTCATCCCAGGAGACAAAAGAATGCTCAGGGGAGATTGGGTAAATAGGGAGGGTAGGGCACAGGGTTGATGCTGTTTTTGGTCAAAAACTGATGAATACTAAGCACAATGTTGGCAGGTGCGTTCATAAACCACTGTCACGAAATGGGAAAACGCGTTAAAAGAGTCTTCAGAAAAATTGACTGAAGCTGGACGCAGCCTCTCACAACACCACCAGCTGGCGCACTGAAGCAGATGGGTTCCTAGAATACTCACCTAGTGGGAGAAGCCTGTTCTGCAAGGGGCCCGCCCTCCAGAAGATAATTCTGGTTTATTTTTTTCCTCTCCCCTTGCATGTGGGTAGGCCCATGCCTGTAAGATAATAGGGCATTTGTAATTATAAAACTACAATTGATGACTTTTCAAGATACATCCTTCTGCTGCCAAAAAGGTATAAAAATTAGAAGCAATAAGAAAGCATGAATGGTAATAATTAACCCAATTGCTTATGTAAAAATAAGAAGAGAGGAATGACACTGATTAATATATCAACAAGTTAGTACATCAGTAAAAAATTAGTACATTAATAAAAATAGCTCTTGAATCAATGGTGTTGTAGAAACAGTATACATAGATCAAAGGAGCTGTTTGATCATCTGTGGGGTAGGTGAATAAAGCACAGGAACCCCTCAGGTGTGAATTTTAGATAATCAAGGAATAGTTTTAAAATTTTAAAAATTTTAATTTTTTTTTACTATCGTACATCCCAAATATTGCATGGGAAATACATTAAAATAGTCATTGTTTATATAAAAATTATTAATTATAAGTTCAAGCACAACAGGGAACACCAAGAAAATCAGACTTATTTTTTTCCTTTCCTCTTTTGAAAAAAGTCGTCAAAGGAAATGTTTTCTGATGAGTAAAAGGGGGGAAAATGGCGGAAGCACTGAAAGACATCCAGATTGATGAGTTTAAAACTGTTTTGAGCAGCGGGAAAAAAAAATCTCAAAAAGTGTATTGTAGCAAATGGAGAGTACTTCGAAGGTGGCTGAAATTTAAGCGTGTAAGAATAACTACACAATTTTAAATAAATAAACACTAATTTTTTTTTTGGTTCCTTCTGATATGACTGGGTGTCTTGTGTTAAAAAATATGTGTTTATTTTTAGAGGGAAGGGAAAGGAGAGAAAGGGAGAGAAACATCAATGTGTGGTTGCCTCCCTCGTACCCCAATGAGAAAACGGGCCCACCACCCAGGCCTGTGCCCTGACTGGGAATTGAACTGGTGACCGTCCAGCTCACAGACTGGCACTCAATCCACTGAGGCACCCCAGCCAGGGCAGATGTCTTGTATTTTTATTTACTACATTTGGCAGTCCTAATCATGAAGGAAGCTAGGAAATTATTAGCCTAGATTTTTGCAGGAAGATGGGGACCAGTCAGATGATTCAGCATGTGGGATGAAGGTAGGGAGGGCACAGTAGGGAAGGCCATGCTGGGAATAGGACTTTAGAAGCATCCTTAAATATGGAATTTTCTTCCTGGGTATAACATAATTATTTGATTTTATTTTTTACTGTGGTAAGATAGAACATAAGATTTACCATTTTCATACTTTCTAAGCGTATGGCTTAATGGCATAAAGTACCTTTGCATTATTGTGCGTTCATCACCCATCATTTATTTCCAGAACTGTTTCATTTTCCAAAGCTGTAACTCTGTCCCCATTAAACACCAACACCCCATGTACCCTCTCTGTCAGCCCTGGTCACCACCATTTATTTCATTTTCTGTGCCTATGAATTGGACTACTCTAGGGACCATGAGGTAGAATTATACAGTGTTTGTTCTTTTGTGACTGGCTTCTTTTACTTAGCATAACATCTTTAAGATTTAGCTGTGTTGTAGCAATATGTCAAAATTTCCTTTAAAAAAAAAAAGGCTGAATAATTTTCCATTGTACCACATTTTGTTTATCCATCTAAAAAATTAATTAATTAATTACTTTGGAAAGATTTTATTCATTATTTCTAGACAGAAGAGCAGGGAAGGAGGAAGAAAGGGAGAGAAACATCAATGGTTGCCTTTCACCTGCCTCCACCTAAGGACCTGGTGGAGACCTGGCTTGCAACTTGGTTATGTGCCCTGGCTGGGAATTGAACCAGCTACCTTTGGGTTTCTAGGCCGGCATCCTATCCATTGTGCCACCAGCCAGGGCTAAAGGTTTTACTTATTATTTTTAGAGAAAGGGGGAGGGAGGGAGGCAGAAAGGGAGAGAAACCATGGTTGCCTTTCACCTGCCTCCAGCTATGGACTTGGCTGGAGACCTGGCTTGCAACCTGGTTATGTGCCCTGGCTGGGAATCGAACCAGCAACCTTTGGGTTTGCAGGCTGGCGCCTATCCACTGAGCCAGCAGCCAGGGTTCTTTGCCCAGTTTATTTTATTTTATTTTATTTATTATTTTCAGAAAGAGGGGAAGGGAGAGAGGCAGAGAGAGAGAGAGGGAGAGAGACATCAATGTATGGTTGCCTTTCACCTGCCTCCAGCTACGGACCTGGCTGGAGACCTGGCTTGCAACCTGGTTATGTGCCCTGGCTGGGAATCAAACCAGCGACCTTTGGGTTCACTGTGTCACCAGCCAGGGCTCTTTGCCCAGTTTTTAATTGGGCTTTATGTTGCTGAGTTATAGTAGTCTTTTATATAATGATGGATATCAATATTGTATCAGATAGATGATGTGCAAATATTTTCTCCTATTCCAAAGGTTGACTTTTTTACTCTTGTTGATTTTGTCTTTTGTTGCACAAAAGTTTTATATTTTTATTAAGTTGAATGTATTTTTGGGGGGTTGCCATGTCCAAGAAATCATTGCCAAATCCACTGTCACAAAGCTTCTACCCAATATTTTCTTCTAAGGGTTTTCTAGTGTTAGCTCTTTTGTTTAGATTTAGGTTCTATTAAGAGTTAATTTTTGTATATGGTATAAAGTAAGGATCCAAATGCATTTATTTGCATGTAAATGTCTGGGTTTTCCTCTACCAATTTGTTGAAAAGATGATCTTGTCACCCTAGTAAAAAATCATTGTACATGTGAGAATTTATTTTGGCCTCTATTCTGTTTCAGTGGTTTATAGTCTGTCTTTATGCCAGTACCATACTCTTTTTTTAAAAGTGTATTTTATTGATTATACTGTTACAGTTTTCCCAATTTTTCCTTTGCTGCCCTCCATTCAGGACCCCGTTCCTTCCTGCAATCCCACCCCTTTTAGTTCATGTCCATGGGTTGTACATATAGTCCTTGATTTCACACTTTCCTATATTATCCTTAACTTCCCCCTGTCTACCTTGTACCCACCAGTCATGTTTCCTAATCCCTGCACCATTTCCCTATTTCTTCCCCTTCCCCCTCCCAGCTGATAATCCTCCCAATGATCCTCATAATCCTCATACCTATGATTCTGATCCTATTCTGGTTGTTTGCTTAGTTCGTTTTTGTTGTTATTTTTTTAGGTTCTGTTGTGAGCTTGTTGTCATTTTAACGTTCATAGTTTCGATCCCATTTTTCTTAAGTAAGTCCCTTGAACATTTCATATAATAAGGGCTTGGTGATAATGTACTCCTTTAGTTTTTCCTTGTCTGGGAAGAATTTTGTCTGCCCTTCCCTGCTAATTTATTTCTTCATACAAGTTTTCAATTTCTTGGTCTTCCTCATCTCCTGTGATTTGGTTGCTGGCACATTGAAAGTTGTCCCAGAAGGTACCTAAGCCTCTCCTCATGTTTTAAAATTCTCGTTTCTTTATTCTGCACTCACTGACTGTTTATTTTTTTCCTTATGTTCCAAATCATTGATTTGAACCCAAGTTTCCTTCCCTTCACCATTGGTTTTGTGTAGATTTTCCTTTGTTTCACTCAGCATAACCTTCACTTTTTCCCTTCTGCATTTGCTGTACTAAAGCACGTCTGTCAAGTCACCAGCATTTTAAACTGTGTGTCTGTTAGGCTGGCAATCTGTTCATCTGTCAGGTTGGCTATGTCTTTGTCGCTTAGTTTAGCCATGGAGACCTTAATCGGTTCCCTTTTGGGAGCCATAATTATCTGTCTCCTCCCTTGATAACCTCTTGTGTTTGCCTCTGTGTCTTAGGTAGAGCTAGTCACCTGATATAGTGTAATGGGCAGAGCTTAGGTATTTGTTACTACCTGTTTCACCACATTTGGGCACTGTAGGTGGGGGAGGGGTTGGAGAAAGAACAAGGTCACTTGCTCAGCACTCGCCCCTTTTCCTGGCATTTCTCCTCCTTCCCATATGAGACTGGCGCCCCTCTAGCTGTTGCCCTCATCATGGTTCCCAGAGTGGGTGGGTTTGTGGACCTTCTAGAACTGTGGGGGCCTCTAAACTGGTGGATTCCGCTGAGAGCCAGCAGTTTCTTCTGTCTTCCCAACTCCCGTTGGTGTTCACAGTTAGAAGCAATGAGGCTTTATTTTCCCCAGCACTGGAGCTGTGAGCTGCATGGTCTGCTCTGGAGCTGGGATGGCTCCCCAGGTGTCCCTTCTGATTTCTCTAATGTATGACTGCACTGTCCACCAGCCGGCCACAGCCACTGCCTTACGGCCACCACCAACGCTGCTACCGACACCACACAACATTCCCTCTTCTTCAGCTCTGCCCCTCCTACCTGTCTGGATGAGTATTGCTTCTTTATATCTTTGTTTGTCGGACTTCTGTGCAGTTCAGTTTTTCTGGTAGTTCTGGTTATTTTTAGTTTTGAGGCAGTTGTATTTCTTCTTGTTGTGGAGGGTGGTGAAGCATGACTCCCTACACCTCCATCTTGGCGGGAAGTCCTCTTATTTCTTCTATCTTGGGGGAGGGAACTGGGAATCGTTTGTTGTTTGTTTGTTTGTTTGTTTGTTTGACGGTGCTGTGCTATGCAAAAGGATGGGGGTGGAGCAAGGGCCAGCCAAACACTATGCTATTTTTTATATCACCTTCAATATCTTTTTCTTGATTGGGCCTTTATTTATTTGCTTAAATACTTGGTTGGCTTCCAGAGCCCCTACAGAGTTGTCTCGGTCAGTATGCAGTTGTTTCTGTGATGTTTCCCCAGAAGAACATAGCCCTGGAGCTCCCCACTCTCAATTATTTACCAAACCTTTAGAGACTTTGGCTTTCAAATGGGATGTTCGGCCCCTAACTGGTGATAAGTATAGTGAAACTAGGCCATACGGTTATTTCCCAGTACAGACTCCGCTTCTGACTGACTATTGCTCCCATTTGCCCAGTACCAGCACGGAGGACCCATCATCGCTGTGCAGGTGGAAAATGAATACGGCTCCTACAACCAAGACCCCGCCTACATGCCTTACATCAAGAAGGTCGGTGTCAGCTTGATTCCCGTCTTCATACTCCTCCTTTAGAATTTATTATAGCTTGTAGTGTCGGCATTAGGACCCATCCTTTTCTTATATTAATGCCACATCTCTGAGTACCTTTTATTAATCAGTTCATCCTTTCTCCACATGTTTATTTCAATAGGGTTGTTCCTATTCAATAAAGGGTTGTTTACCCTTTATTGGTTGAGTTTAATGGGGGAATAGAGTTGTTGCTTATTACCCTTTATTGGTTGCGTTTAATGGGGGATCGCAGTATATACATGGTGTTGCAGGGGCTGAGGAGAATGGAATTGACTAACCGAGTGGGGATGATGAGAGACGTCTTCCTGGGGAGATTGTTCTTGTTCCAGCTGCTAAAGTTTTGACTGTATGTTGGCTTCATCTGGGAATTAAAAAAAGTCCCTGTGCCCACGCCACACACTAGGTGCATTTCAGAATCTCTGGGGTGGCACTCAGACATCTGATTTCGATGTGTGGGTAAGGTGGCGAGCCATTGATTTAATTGATGGCTGACGGGGCAGGGCAGGGCTAGTAGAATGCTTACAAGAGCAGGCTGAGGTTAACTCTGGTTTCTGTCACTTAGTGGCTGAGACCTTGAAAATGCCTTCATTTTTCTAAACCTCCACTCTCTCTCTCATGGAGTGGGACTGCTGAGATGGCTTGCCTCCCTGAATTGTGGGTGTGCGTGTATCACAGGGCTCTCAGCACGGTTGCAGGCAGACAGGAGTCAGTGAGCAAGCCTTCGGTAGCATCCTTGGCATTGGTTGTGGAGGCCTGAGAGGGCTTGGCCATGGTGTGAGTGGCAGAGATGTTAAGTAGCCCCTGAACCCATCTAATCAACTCTGTTCTGGGTTTGGCTCTTGCAATCCTGCACAGCATTTCTTCCGCTGTCACAGGCAGATTCATTTGCCACCTGGGTTACTTCGGTCCCTGCAGGCAGGGAGATTGAGGTGTGAGCACGTTAGCGTGTAGGTTCTCATTTGCTCTTCCTCACCCCTCCTCACATGACGAATGCTCTTATGTTGGGAACAAGGCTGTTACTAGGACACGTGACATTCCTAAAGCTGGAAGGAGGGAGAGTTCAGTCCTGATGGTCGAGTCTGGTCATCGCCTAGGTTAGACCACTCCTCCTGCTTCCTCTTTGCAAGTCCCCCAGCTGGGTGAGGTGGTGAGCCATTAATTTAATTGATGGTGGAGCACACAGTGGGGCGACAGACACACGGCCCTGGCCTGCACTTGGCAAACAGCTGGTACAGGAAACCGTATTTAAGCCCTGGCAGGTTACGTGTGAACGGTACAGCTATGAAACACAGTCACTGTCCATGTTTTCAGTCTCCTGGCCCTCACGAGGCTGAATGCATGGGGTGGGAACCTAGGCAGAGCATGTGAAATACCAGTGAGTGACTGACTGGTTGGAGAGGTGTGAGGAGGTAGCTTTTCAAGGTGTGATAAAAGTCTCACCTCACTTAATGGATCAAACTCCTTCAACTTCTGTCTGAGAATTAGGGCCCCTCCACGCCTTCCTTACCAGGGTCTGGGATCAGACGTGAGCTTTATTCATCCATTGGGTTATCTTTCTGCTTCCCCTGTTTCCAAGAGAATTGGGGTGAAATAAGCAGCCATCTGCAGGGAAGTGGTAGGCGGGTGCCCTGGCTGGGCTTTCTGATCCCAAGTTGCCTACAGCTCAGGCCAGAGCGTCTGAAGGTGGCCGGCCTCTGGCCAGGCCTGTTCTTGCTCATCAGCTTTGAAGCTGCAACACTTGACGCAACTTCTCCCCGGCTCTGCACCTACTCCACTCAGAAGTGAAGCCTGCACAGGGCAGTCCGTGTCAGCAACGTGCTTCGCAGTAGGCCTGGGTGACTATTAAGACTTCGCAGTGTTAGCGGTTGTTCTGAGCGAAAAATGGTTATGGCCCCTGAGCCCAGCGTGTGTTCCTTCCCCTTCTTCATTGTTTGATTTGCACCTTTAAGGAGCATTCACTTTCTCATTGGGTGTGTGCGGCCACTCTGGGCATGTGACTGCGGTGAGGCTGCGACCAGGGCCCACCCTGCTGGGTGTGGGGAGTGACTGAGGATGCAGGGGAGGCGGGGACTGTGCCTGAACCCTGACCCACTCCTGGGTCCCTGTGGTCTCTTGCTAGGCGACAGGATGGCAGCTGGCCTTGCTGAGTGGTCCTGTCTGGGAACAGCACAGCTGCCAGGCTGAGCACCTCAGCAGAGCTGGGCTCCCCATGGCGCATGCAAACGGAGTGGGTTTCTCTGTTTTGGGGAGAGAAAGAAATGCTACCTTTAAATATCTCTCTCTTACGGCGGCCTCATTCCCAGCTGTGACCCGGCAGGAGCTCCGAGGGAGGATAGACTTTGACAACTTTCATTTGCCCCCGCAGGCCTTGGAGGACCGAGGGATTGTGGAGCTGCTCTTGACCTCGGACAACAAGGACGGCCTGAGCAAGGGGACCGTCAACGGAGGTGCGTGTGCGGAGGTGGGGGTGGGACATCGGGCCGGCCGGGCTCCCCCGAAGCCTGCCCTCCCCTGGGCGCAGCGCTGGGCCTGCAAGGGCTGCAGCATGTGTCAGAGGCGGACTTGCTGCAGCCATGTCCATCTTGCTCTGTCACCGGCCTTCCTTTCCTGCTTGCACTCACACCAGCCACGCTCCGCAGACTGACTGCAGGAGCAGGGACTGTGAGCTGGGCCCCAGAGGTTCCTGGATGTCTCCAAAGAGGGATGAGCTGACGAAACACTGGATGTGCTGTGAGCATGGCCTACTCCAGTGCTGCCAAAATGATCACGATCAGCCACCCCTCCGAGGGTCTGGCTGGCCCCCACAGTGGCAGAAAGTTGGCTGGCAGTGAGGGTGCTGTGGGTAAGCCTGCAGCGCCCCACCCGCCGGCCCTGTGCCTCTCCCACCCTTCCCCTCTCTCCCCCAGGGGCCTGCTCAGCAGCTCCCTCTTTGGCCCAGGATCATCAACTTTTCTCTCTCTTGGATCATTCCCACTTGCATACAAACATGTTATTTCTGTCTTCTACAGAAACATCTCTCGATTCTTTTCCCTGCCCAGAATTCCTTGCCAGCACATCTCCCCGTGTGCGTACTCACTGGCTCCCTCCCCCCTTTCCTCTCGTCACCCGACCCCTAACCCTTTCACGGACATAGCTCAGTCCAGATCCCGGCGCCCTCGACCCCGCTGATCGTATTGGTGAGCCAACTTCCTTCTCTTCCCCTTGAAACTTGCTTCTTATTTGGCCTCCAGGATACCCTTTGCCTGTTTTCCTCCAAACTTGGGTTGCTCCTTGTTGGCATTTTATACTGGTCACTCTCTCTCTCTCCCAGTTCCAATGTTCCAATTCTTCCCCACCCCCTCCCTAAGATGAACTCTGGTGACATCTGGGGATGCCGTCCAGTTACCTTTACAACACAGTGTTTGTGTCGTAATGAGACCGTTCCTAAATGTCTGCCTCACCTCTGCCTACTGGGCCTGCCCCCAGCAAATCCTTTTGATCTTGAGCTTGAGTTTCAAAATGTATGTGGGACTCAGATACGTTCTGTCACCTCAACTTTGACCACCATTCCTCATCTGCCTCACTGCAACAGCATGGAACTAATCTCCCACTTCTGTTTTTCGCTGTTGACTCCCTCCCAACTTTTCCTTAACACAGCAGCCTTTGAAATGTCATCCAGCCCTGGCTGGTGTGGCTCAGTGGGTTGGCACTGGCCTGTGAACCCAAGGGTCGCTGGCTCGATTCCCAGCCAGGGCACAGAACCAGGTTGCAAGCCCGGTCTCCAGCCAGGTCCCCAGCTGGAGGCAGGTGAAAGGCAACCCTACATTGATGTGTCCCTCCCTTTCTTCCTCCCTGCCTGCCCTTCTCTCTAAAAATAATGAATAAAATCTTTGAAAAGAAAAGGAAATATCACTTAGATCACCTCACCCCACCTGAACTCCAGGTGCGCCCTGATTCCCACAGAGCAAAGCGCAAATTCTGAGAGTGACCCAGACAGGCCCCTGCTTCCCGGCCAGCTGTCCCCCACACATGCGGGACACCCCCAACCTCTGCCAGGTGTGCAGGGCATGGTTGTTCCATTTCCTCCTGACTTTCCTGGGGTCACCTCAAAGCCAGGCTGCCTTCAAGCACCATTTGAAATTGCAGCTCACTCTGCTTGGCGTTATTTTACCTTCTAACGTTCTGGAAAGTTTGTTTGTTTGCTTGCCCTGCTTCCCCATAGGAGTGAACTGCCCGGGGCTTGAGCACTCCCGTGGCTGGGTCCTGTCGCTGCATGAAAGGATGTCCTGTCCGCTGCCAGCCCCCGCAGGCTCAGGCTCCGGCCACTGTGCTGGTCGCCGCTACAGTGCACACGCACATCTCTGTTCCTCTGTGCGGCCCTGCAATGTCTTCAGCACTTGAGGAGAGGGACTTGCATGGCTGTCGCCTGCAGGCCAGCCCCTGGTGTGTGGCGGGCACTCCGGGAGTGACTGTTGGATGAAGGAGAGGGTCCTGGTTCCCACTCGGGTTAGTTCTTCAAGCGCCCAGCCAGGCTCCTGGTGAGGCCCTGCTGCAGTTTCTGTTGTTGCCACACGGTGGTGCTGTCTCCCCATAGCCGCTTTCCAGGCTCCTGGTCCCAGCCACGCGGTCAGGGACGGTGTGGGCGGTTGGGTGGCTGCGGCAGGTGCAGGTAGGGGACAGGGCCCTGAGGCTGCTGCAGGGGTGGGCGCTCTGTGGGAGAAGCCTGCCTGGAGCCCTCAAGACTCCCCACCTTAGGAGCAAAGCCTGTTCTCTGCTGCTGCTGCCTGGGATGTTTTGTTTTTCAGTTAATTAAAAATGTCATTACACTCAGTGGATAGGCTCCAGCCTGCACACCCAAATGTCGCTGGTTCGATTCCCAGCCAGGGCACATAACCAGGTTGCAAGCCAGGTCTCCAGCCAGGTCCGTAGCTGGAGGCAGGTGAAAGGCAGCCGTACACGGATGCTTCTCTCCCTTTCTGCCTCCCTCCCTGCCCTTCCCTCTAAAAATAATAAATAAAATCTTTTAAAAAATGTAATTATAGTTACACATTCACAAGGTATAAAAGTCCAGTCAGAAATGCTTAGCAAGAAATGCTGTCTAGCCTCCCTGCTCCCACTCCCCAGGGATGAACATTTTTGAACTCTTTAATTTGTCTTCTGGCATTTGCCTTCATAATTCCAAATAATGTACCTATAGAACTCTGGATTTATGAATTTAAAAAGCTCCCTCTGACTCCGTGTTCTGACCGAGGTTCTGGTTCTCTTTGCCGCCTCACCTGCCCACAGTAGGCACCCCGGGTCCCTATCAGCGTTGGCAGTCAGTGTGACCAACAGGTGACATCGTCGACGGGCCTGGCCCTGTGCCCGCTGGTCTGGCATCTGTGCTTAGTTGTCACTTTCCATGGAATGATCCCATTTATTTTTCTTGTGAATTCCTTTCTTTCTACTTTTCTCCTGTCTTTTAAACGCTTTACCAAACACCTTCTACACTGCCTGTTCATGTCGGAGTTTATATTGAATCTGATGGCACTGTGGGTGACCTCACTGACCCTGACCAACATGCGTCCTCTGCGTGGTCACCGAGACTGGCCTGGGTCCCCTGTTGGCCCATTTCCCAGAACTTTGGAGGCAAGACTACATTCTCTGCTAGCATCCCTGCCTGCCGAAGAATAGGACATCCTGGTTCTCAACTCTCTTATGTGTTGTGTTTTCCCCTCTCCTATTTCTGGAAAGTTTTGGAATGTTTCTCTTACCCTTGATAGTCTGGATTGTACAGAGCTGTCCTTGGATGGGAGTTTTTTCCTGCTAGTGGCCCCGCAGTGGGCTAGCGTTGTGGTCATCCATGCAGGACATTCAGTTGTTGCATTTCCCACATGTGCTTTCCTCTTTTTCTTCTGATCTTTGGTCAATCCTGTTATTTGGGGTTGGACTCTCCTAGCGGCTCTAAGTCACTTATCTTGTTTGCCCTTTTATTCTGTTTTCTGGGTGACGTCCGCAGGCTGTAATCTTCCAGTCCTGTTACTTCCTGGATCCCCTTCTTCTTGAGTCTGTTTCTTTCCCCATGGCATACTGTTTCAATGGGCACTTCTTTCTTCGTTCTCTCTGAAGATACTTTACTTTTTTTTTGAAACATCTACCTGCTCTGCTCCACTCTCCATGTGAGGGCCCTGACTCAGCGCCTGGCTCTTGGCTGAGCAGTTCAAGGAAAAGGCTCTGACCTGCCACTGGGGAACTGAGACCTGGAGAGGCTGGGGACTTGCGTGCTGCTCTGCGGGGTGACTGGGCTGTGGGGGGCTGTCTCAAAGAGGCAGACCCAGTGTTGGCATTTGAAGAAATCATCTTGAGCTCTACTCACTGTTTCCAGAGACAACTCCTTTGGTGTTTTGCTACGGATACTCTGGGGACAATGAGAGGAACGGGCAGGATGCCCCTCATAGGTTGTTCTCATCCCCATCGTGTCTCTCACCCGTGCTCTGCTGTGCCATGCCTCCCAGCCCAGAGATGTCACTTCCCTGAGGGGACAGCCATCGTCCAGGCAAGGGGCTGGGGTGTCTCCCCCACACGGTGCCATGGCTGTGAGGTGATGAGCCTGTCATGGGTTCTATTTCCTCAGCCACTTACCTACTTAACCGCCACTTCTCAGTCTCCTGAGACCTTTTGCAAGCCACCTCCGCTGTCTCCTCTCCAGCTCTTGTTCCTGATGGACTTCCACCTTTTCATTCCTGTATTCTTACTTCTGTGCTGCGTCAGGAGAGAGAGGAGTAGGTGCTGTATTCCATTAGCCGTGCCAGCCCTGCTGATGGGAGATTTCTGCCTGGTGATTTTCAGACCGGCATCTCTCTTCAAGGATTTTCCACTTGAAGTGGGGCGGAGCCTGACGTAGGGTCTTACCTGGGGGGTGTCTGGGGAACAGTGATGTCACCGGACAACGGGTCAGTGTCAGACAGGCCTGGAGGTGCAGTTCTCTGCTGCTCACTGGTGGTAGCATGGAGGTAAGTTACTTAACCTCAGGAGCCTCAGCTATTGTTTGTTTTTAATCATGGTAATCAAGTGCTCCTGTGGGACAGGGAAGCCTGAAGGTGCCCAGCTGGCCGGGCCTGTGCAGGACGGCTGGGGAGCAGGCCAAGGCCAGGGCGAGTGAGGGCCACCGCTGGCGGACAGAGTGGCCTCTCAGAGCTGAGTTCCTCAGTGGGCGTAAGCATGGACCCAGGGTCATAGGCCAAATGCGGCATGTCTTTCTCAGGCATATCTTTCATGGGTGGAGAGCCATTGAAAACGCTAATTTAAATGAAAAAAAACAACCACATTATGGAGGGGGGAGAAAATCACCCCTCCTCTAAGAAATAAAAGGAGACTCTTCCTTTACATCATTAGTCTGTACTGGCGGCTTGAGGTGCAAAGAAAAGACAGACTCTAGGCTCCGACAAAAGTCACGAACAGAAATGCACACCCTGGCTGCAGAATTGCATCCATCAGGAGCACACGCTCGTGGGCACGGTTCTGTAAGGGCTGCGCCCAGGCGTGGGGTGTCCAGTTGGACAGGGTTAAGTCTGGCATCAGAGGAACTCGGCTCTCATTAGGGGTGGGAAACCATGTCCAGACTCATTAACTTATTTTGCTGGTGAATTAAGGAAGGTCTGGGGTGATTCAGAAAGTCTTCTGGGCCTGAAGCCAACACTTAAGTTTCTCTTTCCTTCTTCTGTCCCCAGTGCTGGCCACCATCAACTTACAGAGGCTGCAGGAACTGCAGTTACTAAGTGCTGCCCTTGAACGTATCCAGGTGGGTCTGGCCCGGAAACCTGCCTGCCCTGCACAGGCAGAGGCTGGGAATTCTCAGGCAGAGTTACCCTGAGCCTCTGATGGGCAGCCTGATGGTCTCTGAAGTGTCTGCGCTGGTGCTCAGTGCCCCTCATGTGGGCGGAGGGACTCTGGGCTCTCAGCCTTTTGCTCACGGCTCTCCCTGCACCCTGCAGATCCCCGCCCTCCGCACCAGGTAGCCACACCCCTGTTGGAGGGCGCAGTGTGGAACCGGCTCTGAGGTGTTGCTGGGTGGGCTGATACATGAACGCCATTTGCACCTCTTGAGAAAGGGGGTCTTTTTGGAGTTCCAGGCCTGCTGCGCTCACAGAGGCCTCTTGACTAGAATTTTGTAGGTTCCTCTAGGTCCCGACTGCTCAGGTTGGGCCCTGGCACTTGGGGCGGGGCCGCTTCCCTGCCCTGCACTGTTCATGCCTGATCTTAAGGTCCCTGAAAGCTAATGTTCACCTGCAAGACAGGAAGCCTGGTCCATTCCAGGTGCGAAGGTGAGAGGGAGTTTCCCTCCTGTGAATTTAACTGTGAGTGAGGCCATGGCAGCCGGGGCCCGTTCACAGCACTGAGAGGCCCCATCTGCCACCGCATGTTGCTGAGGGTGTGACTGCCCCGGACCGCCAACACTGTTGGGTGTGCACACCCCCTGGGACAGGAGCGGAGCTGACTGTGTCCCCTGTACAGATGCTGATTAGAGGTGCTGGGGTTGCGTCCCATCTGTGTGTTTTAAGAGCAGAGGTAGGGGCCCAAGACACAGCCATAGGATGTCACCATGACAGTGTGCAGTCATGGAGCTTAAGGGCCACCCGTGTGTGTGTGATGCAGCTGCTGCTGGAGGTGAGAAAAACCAGCTGAGTGGGCAGGGAAGTTGTCCTGCTAGAAGTGTGTGTGTGTGGGCAGCTCGGGGGATAGAGCAGCTGCCGGTGGGCCTGTTTCCAGCTCCTTCTCCTGTCCTTCCTCCCTCCACTGGTTACAGGGTGCCCACGCTGTCCTGCAGGGAGGCTGGGCCTGTTCCACTGGAGGGACTAGGATGACAGGACCTCTGGAACCTGCTTGGGAAGAGATGTATCAAGTAAACAATTGCCCAGGAACTGAGCAGGATCGTACCTGACCTGTGTCTAGGAGGGTCCAGGGAGCCATGAGCTGCCTGCCACCTACTTGAGGTGTCGCTGTCCCAGAAAGCAGGGATGATGGCAGCACCTGCTCACAGGGTTGTTTGAGGGTCACATGGGGTCATGTGTGGAAAGCACCCAGCAGCAGCTCTTCCTGTTGACTCCTTCCTAGTTATTCTTGGAGAAGTGGCCTCAGCTGGGGCCCCAGGGTGGGTCACCCTGTTGACAGAATGGCTCTGTTCAAGGCCTTTCTGTCTGAGGTTCAGAGATGCCCCTTTCCATCAAGGAAGGGGGCATGGCTGCTCCCTTGTTTAGAACAAAGTCTCCTTTGAATGGTCCAACAGAACAGGCCCTGTTCTGCTTCCCCTCGGGGTGCTGGTCCTTCAGGTCCATGCTCAGTGATGAAGATGATCAAGGTGAATGTTTTTCAAGTACCCCCTAAGTGTCAGGCATTTAGGAGGTACCCAGTGCCCATGGCAGTGGCTGCTGTTAGGACCATCTTACGTGTCTGACCATCGAGGAGACAGACTGTGGAACAGAGGGTGTCATAGAAGAGGCAAGTTAAGGTATACACACAGTCCGAGTGAGTGTGCCGCTCCAGCTGTGCACAGTGCGGTGACCTGGGCCACCCTCAAGCCAAAGGGTCCCCTCCTGGCTCTGGAGACTACTGACATGCAGGACTTAGGGTCTACTTCTCCTTTCCAGTGACTTGAACCTCCTACAACAGATCTGTCTTTTCAGAGGAAATCTACCATATAGAAAACCAAGACTGCAGTGTTGGCAAAACAAAACCAAACAAAACAAAACGGTCATTGCTCTACTTTGGCCTGTCCCCTGGCATGGTTGCTACCTTCTGCTCAGTGGCCCATAAGCTGCCCCACAGCCTTGGCTCAGAGTTTGTTGCTTTGCATCCAGTTTCCCCTGAATGTATTGCTGTCACTAACGGAGAAGGTGCTTCATGAATGAGCAAGGCTCTTGTGTGGATCCTGAAATACCCTCAAATCTGTCCTTGCCCTCTGCTCATCCTAGCGCCCTGCCAGGAGCTGCTCCGATGCTTCTGCCCACACGACAGAGCAGGGCAGGGGCCTGGGAGCAAGTCTGTGGCCAGGGGCAACCCTGTGCTGAAGCTGGTGTCCCAGCCAAGCTGTGGGGCCAGTCACAGCCGCAGACCCTGCTCTGCGGACAGATGCACAGCAGCACCCTTCTCTTCAGGTCCAGTTTCGTGAGCAGCTATTGAAACTCAACTGGCCCTTGAAGAGGGGCCTGCTCTGCAGCCTTCTGACTCTGCCAGCTAAAAGGAAGCATCAGCAGAGGCTTCTGCGTCCACACTAAGCTGCTTCAAAGTGGTTACCCTCATAGACCACTCTTCCTAAGAGAGGATAGGCAAAGCTTAGCTGGATCCAGAAAGTCAATCAACAAAGGAAAAGACTCCCCAGGCTGGTGCTGAACTCTGAGGACGATTCGAGTTTGCACGGACACCCATGTTTTCTCCCTAGCACTGTGCACAGCTAGTGCAGGTGCTCTGCTTCCCAGGGCCTCCAAGGCCAGCGACGGAGCCGCAGGACTGAGGGGTTGGTGTCCCCTCTGCCTCTTTTGACCAGCCCACTTCTCATTTTGTGGTGCCCAGGGGGTCCAGCCCAAGATGGTGATGGAGTACTGGACGGGGTGGTTTGACTCCTGGGGAGGCCCACACAACATCCTAGATTCTTCTGGTAAGTGTTTTGCGAGATGGAAGTCCAACATGCATGTTGCCTGAAGAAGTAGGAATAAACTCCATGTAACCTGCTAATTGACTTGGGGGTTATTTGCTCTTGATACTCTGGGATCATTTGTCTTGACATTTGAAGTGAACAATAGGACTTTAAATGTTGATTTATGATGTTTTTGTAATTAGATAAGCAACACATGCCTATTGCAAACATCTAGCAAATACAGAAATTGTCTAAAGAAGCAATGAAAGTCTGAGAGCCCAGAGAAAACAGTGTAATGTCCACTGTCGGGGTAGTTCTCCCTCTATCTCTGTCTGCAGCCCCGTGTGACCTCACAGATAGAGAGGCAGGCAAATGCTGTCATATCTGTCCTTTGTGCAGAACCTACCACCTGCTTGTGCCAGTGAATGAAACAGATGGACAGCTTTTCTATACTGGTAGATACAAATTCCACCACTCTTTTAAGGAATGCGAAGAAGCCCATGGTCGCTGGCTTCTAGATCAGTTTATTTACTCAATGTCTGTGAATGGACACTTAGGTTGTTTCTAGTGCATTTTTACTAACCAAATACCATTTCAGGGAGCATTCTTTATATATGTGTGTGAGTGTATATATATATATATATTTTTTAATTTAATTTTATTGTTGTTGTATTACATCCATCCCCTTTTTGCTCCCCTCTGTCCCCCTCCCCACTCACCCATTCCCCCCAAAGTCAATCCCACCTGTTGTCCATGTCCATGGTTCCTTTATACTAGGTCAGGGAGCATTCTCGAACATCCAGTTTTGCACACCGGGCATATTTGTCCCAATGAGAAGTTCCTAGTAATACCACTGATACATGAATGCAATTTTGATATAAATATTTACTAAATGGCTTTCCAGAAAAATTGGAGCCATTCTTAACTCTCCATTATTAAAGAATACCTGTTTCCCACGGATTTATCATCACTGAGTATTCAGGCGATCTTTCATATTTGTCCATCTGATTGGTCATTGTTATTTTGCATTTTTTTGACCAATACAAACACATGTATGTATACACACACATATAGTACGTACTGTATATGCATACTACATACATCACATATTTCTCCTTTGATACTGTCTCTTCGTGCCATTGGTTCATTCTCTAATACAGGCAGGCCTGGGGAGGTAGTCAGCACTCTGTCTCTCCCATGAATCCTAGCCTTTTGTATCTTAGTAAGTGGCAGTAACAGTCAAGAAACATGCCAGGTGGAGGCAGAGGGTCCCCTGGGGCAGCAGCTGTCCAGTTTTCCTCTTCCCCCTCCTGTGGTTGGGGTTTAGTAAACGCTGGAGCACACAGCCAAGGAGCTGAGCCTGAGGAGGCACTGGGGGAGGTGGAAGTGCCCCAGGGACGCAAGACTTGTCCCAAACTCCAGCTCACTGTGCCCAGCCTCCTCTTGCTTCCCTCTGCAGAGGTGGTAAAAAGCGTGTCTGCCATCATCCATGCCGGCGCGTCCATCAACCTGTACATGTTCCACGGGGGCACCAACTTTGGCTTCATAAACGGTGCCATGCATTTTCACGAATACAAGTCTGATGTCACCAGCTATGGCAAGTGTTCCCCGGTCCTGAGCCTCCCCGGGACACCCCACCATTTGCGTGTCCGGGGTTTTCATGGAGAGTCAGTCCTTCGGGGGTCGGTTGGGCCCCTTTCGCGGACTTGGCTCCTGTGTGCCGGGAAGGTGGAGGTTCGCTCCGGGCGCCGGGCCTGCTGACAGGCCTGCGAGCCTTCGGAAGCCAGTGGGGGCAGCGAGGGAGGCGCCAGCAGGTGGGGCTTGTCCTTCTTCCAGCTCAGACCCTCCCCTGAGAAGGCTGGAAAGACACCTGGAAGCTTCGGGTTAGGCCACGGTCACGGGCGGTTTGGGTGGCATTTTAGAGCGTGTCGCATTTGCAGTCTTCCGGCGTTTTGCTCCCCAAATGGCTGGGCTGGGGACCGTGCTGTGCGACCTCCACCTCTGCCTTCTCACTCTTCCGCTGCCACAGGCACTGGGACATGAGTGACCCGTGACAGTGGCCCGGTGTCTTGCAGACTATGACGCGGTGCTGACGGAAGCTGGGGACTACACCGCCAAGTACACCAAGTTGCGAGAATTCTTCAGCTCCATCTCAGGCACGTGGTGAAACGCAGGCAAGGCTCAGAGCCAAAGAGCTGGGCCTGCGGGGGGGCTGGGGAAGGTGGAGGTGCCCCAGGGACAGAAGACCTGCCCCAAACTCCAGCTCGCTGTGCACAACCCCCTCTTGCCTGGGCCCTTACTTTTGCTCAGAGCCCCTGCAGCAGCACCCCTGCGTGCCCTCCGCCCCCCGGGTTGACCTGCACACCAAACAGCCCTAAGACAGGCCAGTTGGAGAGACTGTTTTCATCCTGGTTTGTGTCTTGCCAGGTTGGCCTTTTTATAGGTGTTAAGACTCCTGAGGGCTTGAGAAACCCCCTGTGCTCCCCTGGGGATGCCTGCCCGGGGGGGGATCCAGGCATGTCGGAGGGCGGGCCTGCTCCCTTCTGGCTCTAGGGTTAAGAAGCACAACTGGGTGGGAGCCAGGGGTGGGGGTGGGGGCTGGAGGAGGCGGTGACTGTCCCGTCCTTTTGGGATGGCCCCGTTGTCTGTGTTGCAGGTGTCCCTCTTCCTGCCCCACCCAAGATTCTTCCCAAAACTGCGTATGAGTCAGTGAGGCCAGTTTTCTACCTGTCGCTGTGGGATGCACTGCAGTACCTGGAGGAGGTGGGTGCTGCTGGCGGAGGTCGGGGAGGCGGCCGGGAAGCCCTCCCTGTAGCTGTCGGGCAGGAAGGGAAATCACAGGGGAGGGTGAGAGCGGGGAGGGTGGCCCCACCCACTCTGAGAAGAGGGTGTACCTCCAACGGCAGATGCAGAGGGGTGCTGTGGCCCCAAATGATGGCCACTGGGTCACAGGGCTTCTGCATCTCCTTCTTCCCAGCCTCTTCCCTGCAACTCTGGAGGGGGGTGGGCATGAGAAATTGAAGCAGGAAGAGATGGTAGAGACCTCTGTCTCACCCCTGCCCTGCCGGGCACTAGTTCCCGGGGTGGGGGTCTGTCTGCCACCCTGCGCTCCTGCAGAAGGATCAAGACCAGGCTGTCACTTTTCCCTCCTCCGCCTGTCCCTGAGCCTCCTGCTGTCTTTGCCCTGCACAGCCAACCAAGTCTGAGAAGCCCATCAACATGGAGAACCTGCCAATAAACAATGGAAATGGCCAGTCCTTTGGGTACACGCTATACGAGACAACCATTGACTCATCTGGTGTCCTCAGCGCTCTTGTGCGTGACCGGGGACAGGTAGGGGCGTCTCCTCCGCATTCCTGTGACCTGCAGTGGCCCAGCCTCCCAACACACCCTGTCTCTCCCGCCCCTTAGCACTCCCCCATCCAGCTGCTGCTGGGGTGTGGCAGTGGGCCACCGCTGTCCCCTGTGCAGTCATTGTCAGCTACCGTTCTGGGCGCTCATTCCCCCCAGGCCTGCCTAACGCCTTCTCAGCACACACACGTGGGCTGTACACACACACGCACAGTTTCCGCTCACTCCTTGCTCCTGCTGACCCATCTGTCTGTCTGGCAGGTGTTTGTGAACACGGTATCTGTTGGATTCTTGGACTATGACAAGAAGAAGATTGCTCTCCCTCTGATTCAGGTGTGTTCCCCTGGGGAGCTGCATGGCGGCTCGTGCCAGCCACGTCCTGAACAGGTTTGGCGGGCGTCGAAGAGGAAGACCTGGAATCCGGGGGGCTCCCTAGACTCTGGGGAGCTGTGTGTGGAGAGTGCAGCCGAGCTCGGCCATCCCATCAGTAGGGACGTGTCCCTGTTACCCGCGGAGCTTGGGGAAGGACTGGAGTTCCACAGGGAGACGCCAGGGTGGAGCTGCGGCCACATGGCGGGGTGCTCAGGCTGTCACCAGCGGCCACTGTGTTCTTGGCAGGGTTACAGCAAGCTGAGGATCTTGGTGGAGAATTGCGGGCGAGTCAACTATGGGGATACTATTGATAACCAGCGCAAAGGTGGGTCATAGCACGTGCCGAGAGAGGACCCGCTGACACTCAGCACATGCCTGGGCTGTCCCTTCTCCATCCCAGCTCCGCAGCAGGCTGATCGCAGTGTGGTGGGTCAGGGAGGGCCAGCTCAGGGAAGCGGGTCCTGGAGGTGGGTCAGGGACAACCAGCGCAGGGAGCCCCCTGGGGATCCCCGGGAGGGTCTCAGAGTAGCTTCCGTCATGCCAGGCTTTCCTGCCTTCTTTCCTAGTCAGTCCCCAGATTCCTTGCTGGGCTGACGTCAGCAGCTGCCCCACCAGGGTCCCCAGCCCGGACCTGCAGTTTCCATGAGCCTGCAGCCTCCAGGGAGGCCCCTCCCAGTTCCCAGCCTCTTTAAATTCCCCCACTAGCACCAGTAACTGGCAGCTCCGTGGTCATGTGGACCCCCGGGCTGCTCTGCTGAGCCCGCCCCAAGGCACCAAGTCACCGTGGTTCAAGTGTGTACAGCTCCCAACCTGGACCCTCAGGTCACGCTGTCACCTGCTCACAGCTGAAATGCTGGAGAAACACACCTTTCCTCCCAGTTCCAGGAGAAGACTCCTGACAGAGGATGGGGGGCTCTTTGGTGTGGGAGCCCACCCACACCGACCCTGGTGCCTGGCTAGAGGTGCTGCGGCCCTTCCGTCAGTTGTGTGCTATTCCGGCCTCATTTACGGTGTTGGTCTCTCAGACCCCCATCGGCAGCTTCCCCCTCAGAGACAGCTTGGCACCCTTCTTGTCTTGAGCTCAGCTGTCCCACCCTCCTTTCCACGCGATCCCAGGGCCTGGCACCCGCGCTGTCACTCATTCTCATCCCTTTTGTGAGTTGTAGGGATGGATTTATGCCATGCCGCGCGCCCCCTAGGGGCTGGAAAGTGCAGGAGAAATCCTCACTTGGACTTCTCGGGATGTTCCACGTGTCCCCTCGCTCCTATTTCCTGGCTTCCTTCCCACAGGTTTAATTGGCAATGTCTATCTGAATAACGCTCCCCTGAAAAACTTTAGAATCTACAGCCTGGACATGAAGAAGGGCTTCTTTCAGAGGTGGGTCCCTCCCTCGGGCAGTGGCTGAGCTCCTAGATCACTTGCAGAAAGAGCCAGGAAGCCTGAGAGCGGCTCCGGTCTTGCCCTCCTCTCCATCACTTTGTGTGTGGGCTGAAGCCCACAGCAATGAGCCTGGGAGGGACCGTGCCATGGCTGGGGTCTGGGGGCTTTCCCAGAACCGTGCTGCCACTGTTTCTGTACCCTGTTGACAGGAGTCTTGATGCTTAGATGCTGGACAGGGTTCAGACACAGGAGAAAGTGCCTCTTTTCCTTCCTCGTCTTTCCTTCTGTCCATAGGTTCAGCATCAAAGCATGGAGCCCTGCCCCTGAAGCCCCTGCCTTCCCTGCTTTCTTCTTGGGTCCCTTGTCTGTTGACCTGACCCCTTTGGACACCTTTATGAAGCTGGAGGTGCGTAGTGCCTCCCTGTCCGAGTTCTCATCTGTCCTGTGCTCAGAGTGCTGTGAGCCCCTGCCCTGAGGAGGGACTTGCTCCCCACGAGGTTGTCCTACTCCTTGCTGGCACCTGTCTCCTGTGCCTAGAGGGTCCCCGTCTTCATGTTGCCCTCTCTCAAAGGGCCTGGGGCCTCCCTGGAGCACCACGAGTGGGCTCAAAGCAGAACCACTGGGCGGTATAGCTCTCAGGTCCGGGCATCTGTGCCCAGTGTGAGAGGGGGTGCCCTACCTGGGAAGGTGGTTCGATGTGGAGAGAGACAGGGTCCCCTACCTGGGGTCTCATCCTCAACACTTGTCCCCGGTGCTTTCTTGGGAGCTGAGAGAGAAATGCGTAGCCTGTGTCCGCCCCGCTGTGGGACTTCGCATGGGCTGCCCTGAAGCTAACACTTGCCCTGCTCTGTCCGAAGGGCTGGGTAAAGGGAGTTGCATTTGTCAACGGCCAAAACCTGGGACGCTACTGGAACATCGGACCCCAGGAGACGCTCTACCTCCCAGGCGCCTGGTTGGACCAAGGCCTCAACCAGGTGGGAGCAGTTGCAGCCCCTGCCCTTTGTCCCAGGACCCCGTTCACTGCCGCCCTCCTAATGTCACGGTGCTTCCTGGTGGGCAGCCCAGGGGCAGATGTTTGATTGTTTTCTTTCCACCTCATCAATTCCCCCTTTCCTTCCCTCCTGCTCTTCCCTCCCACCCCGACACTCCCTTTCCCCGTCCAACTCCCCATCCTTTACTTTTTCCTCCTCTGCCTTTTCCTCGACCTGTAAATGCCCTGCTGGGAGGTGTGCAGCCCTGAGAGAGCCACTCACCCTGGCTCTGGGGTGCGACCCGTTGGTTACTCCATTGTTATGCACCGAGGGGGGCATTAGATCCAACGCCCCCAGGGCCCCTGGTCTCCCCGTGGCCAGGTGCTGTGCTTGCCCTGGGTGGCATCGCAGCACTTCCAAGGGTGTGATGAGGGACGGAAGTTGCAAGCTGTTCCTTCCACGCTCGTCCTCGGTGCTGATGAGTTGTGGGTCCTTGTTCCTTCCAGCCGGTTCCCAAGCCCTTCCCTCCTGCTCTGCCCTGGTCCCTGGCCAGCCTGCTCTTCTCTCCCCAGGTCATTGTGTTCGAGGAGAAGATGGCTGGCCCCGTGATCCGCTTCACAGACACCCCCGTCCTGGGCAGGAATCAGTACCTTGACTAAGCAGGGCCGCCAGGGCCTGGTGTGAGCGGGGCACAGGGGTGAGGGGGCCCTTCCTCCCTGCCGCCTGGAGGCTGGGGGTGCTGCCCCTCACACCCCCAGGAGAGTTTCCTTATCCAGCACACTCAGGGCTCCATCCCTGCCCACTGCTCCCCTTCAAGGCCCAGAACCTGCCAGGACTGAGGAGAGATGGGGTGGGGGAAGGTACCCCTTCTTACTGAAGCGGAGTCCCAGCTGGACTCTGCCAAGGGTACCTTTCCTACTCCCTGCTCTTCTGGGGAAGGACAGAGGATGTCTGTCCGGGGTAAGACTGTTCAGTCAGATGTGCACATGGTGACACCTGGGCCACGGAAGAAGCCCTGGCCAGCTGGGCAGACGGCTGCACACAGGTGCACTTCTGCGAATATTCTCACCTGGCCTGGCCGCGCCCCTCAGGGCCCCTTCATGCCTCCAAAGTAGTGGCTTCGTCACCCTTTGTAGAGGAGTCAGTGTCTCCTGAGTCAGCTGTTGTTTCTTCACGCCCCCCCCCCCCAGGCTTCTCTGGGATTCTGGAAGAAACTGCCCTTGAGAGGATGCGTTCTCTTTTCTTTCCCTCTCTCATTGCGCCTGACATGATGACAAGCAGCTTAGGAGAAAGAGACACGCACAGCTCCTTATTTTCCTGAGTTAGAGAGTGGTTCTTGTTTTACCCCGTGAGAAGAGGGGGAATGCAGGGCCTAGCAGAAACCACGCCCCTACCCGAGGAGAAGGGCAGCAGGCCCGCTCCAGTGGCCTGGGGCATTGCCTCCTGGGGACACTGGGTTACCAGGGGCCTGCAGGCCCCACACAGACCTTGCTTCCACCTTGGCCTCCCCACTGCTTGCAGTTCCCTGTGAGAAAGCTGCAAGGAGGAGAGGCAGGCTTCCCTCCCAGTTGTCTGTCCAAACCTGAGGCGCTTGCTCCGGGGATCGGGTCTAGTGGTTTGGCTCAAGTCCGCTGTCATGACTTGCAATAAAACAATATTGTTGGAACTGATCCGGCGGTGGCATTTCTCTGGTCCCACCCGAGCTGCTGTAGCCGGAGACAATGGCAGCATGCAGCCAGGTGCGTGTTTACCCCACTGGCACCCAGTACCCAGATGCTGACTCCGTCCTGCGCCCCTCCTGTGGGTGGGAAGTGCCCTTGGAGACGCATCCAGTGTGAAAGCCCCTCTGGTGCGGGTGGGCAGAGGGTGGGAGTGCTGACGGCCAGAGGCTCTCCCTGTGAGTCCGCTACTGTGGGTGAGTTTTCTTCACAAACTAGAATTTACTGCCACAAACTAATCATCGCCAACAATAGCCAAAGAGCCTGTGAAGATGAGGGTGGGGGGATAGCCTGCCATGAGGTGCCCAGCAGCCACACGGTCTCACATCCTGCACTGGGTTAAGGAAGGCGTCCACACTGGGGGCAGTTGTAACCGGCCTCTGGGCCCAAGAGCTGAGCCAGGTCAAGGACAGCTGGTCACAGGGCTGGGCCCAAGGGTTGCACTTGGGGCAGAGAGATGGGGCTTATTAACATGCAAAGCATCCACGATGGCTGGGCATCCAGATGGGGCAAAGCACCAGTCTTGGCCAAACTCACCGGCTAGGCCTGGGCTGCCATGGAACAGAAAGAGGTGCTACCACCTGCAAGAGACGGCGACCACTTGGGCACGGCCGGTGCTGGGGAGCAGGGTCACCCGCCCTCACTTTACACCACAGCCTCCGCGAAGCTGTCTGTAAGCTGGCTTCCGTTGCAGAATGTAACAGGAAACCGGTGAATCCTTCTGTGAAGGGAAGAGTCTCCGCAAGCTACTGTCGTAAGCAAATCTGCACAGGGAGGCCTCCTGCACTGACCTCCTGTTCTCGTCCTTCTCATCTGCCCAAGCTGGGCAGCTTCTCTCTGTTGAAGGCCCTTTTCAGAGAGCAGCATCCAGAGCTCACTCACGGTCTGTCCAGATCTTCACAGCTGGATGGGACCTCAGCTTCTGGAAGCCTCTTCCTCGTAACCTCAACCTCTAAATACCCGGCACACACACACACACACACACGTGCTGGCCACCTTCCACTCACCTCTCCTGCCTATGCCTGTCTGACAGGCGCTCACCCCTGACCTCCACTTACTAACACGTCATCTATCCTTCACTCTGCCCCCTTTCAGGAAATGGCAATTCCGTTGTGTGTCAGATGCCTTCTGAGCCCTCTCTTAGGTGTCTCACATCCACTTAAGAGAGCAACTTCTACTGGCTGTCCCTCTTATTATGTTTATGTGGTGCATCACATTAATTGGTTTGTGGGTATTGTACCATCCTTGCGTCTCTAAAATCAGTCCCACTTGGCTGTGGTGTATGATCGTTTCAATGTATTCCTGAGTTCAGTTTGCTAATACTTTGTTGAGGATTTTCGCATCTATGTTCATCAGGGATATCGGCCTGTCATTTTGTTTCTTTGCAGTGTCTTTATTTGGTTTTAGAAGTAGAATAATGCTGGTCTCATAAAATGAGCTTGTGAGACTTCTCTCCTGAATTTTTTGGGATAGTTCAAGAAGGATAGGTGTTCTGTGAATGTTCGATAAAATTCGCCTATGATGCCATTTGGTCCAGGACTTTGTTTATTGGGAGGTCTTGATTCCGACTTTGATTTTGTTAGCTGAAATGGGTCTATTTAGATGTTTTGTTTCTTCTTAATTCAGTTTTGGATGATTGTATATTTCTAGGAACTTAATTTTTTCTTCCAGATTGTCCAATTTGTTGGCATATAGTTGTACGTAGTATTTTCTTACAATCCTTTGTGTATCTGTGATGTCAGTTGTTACTTCTCTTTCATTTTGAAAAAATTGTTTCAATTACAGTTTACATTTAATATGTTGCATTAGTTTTAGGTGTATAGCATATTAGTTAGACAGTCATACACCTTATAGAGTATTCCCCCAATGTTCTCTTTCATGTCTGCTTTTATTTATTTGGGTCCTCTCTTTTTTTCTTATGAGTCCAGATAAACGTTTGTCAATTTTGTTTATTATTTATCTATTTATGCACTTTAAAATATTTTATTCATTATTTTCAGAGAGAAGGGCAGAGAGGGAGGAAGAAAAGGAGAGAAACACCAATGTATGGTTGCCTTTCACCTGCCTCCAGCTGAGGACCTGGCTGGAGACCTGGCTTGTAACCTGGGTATGTGCCCTGGCTGGGAATCGAACCAGTGACCTTTAGGTTCTCAGGCTGGTGCCAATACACACCAACTAGGGCTCTATTTAAAAAAACTAGTTCCTGGTTTCATTGATCTTTTGTGTTATTTCTTTTTAGACTCTATTTTGTATATTTTCACTCCAATCTTTATTATTTTCTCTCCTTTATTCAATACGGGCTTTGCTTGTTGTTTTTTCTAGTTTGTTTAGGTGCGAAGATAGATTGTTCATTTGCTCTTTTCTTGTTTCTTGAAATAGGCCTGCAATGCTATGAATTTCCCTCCGGGGACTGCTTTAACTGTGTCTCATAGATTGTGTTATTGTGTTTTCCTCTTTATTAGCCTCAAGGTTATCTTTTGATTTCTTTCTGACCTCGCTGTTTAGTAACATGTTATTTAGCTTCCCGGTGTTTGTGTGTTTTTCAGTTTTTTTTTCTCTGTACTTGATCTTTAGTTTCATACCAAGGTTGTCAGAGAAGATGCTTGTTATGATTTCAGCGTTCTTCAACTTATTGAGACTAGTTTGTTGACCTAACGTGTGGTCCATCTGGGAAAATGTTTCATGTGCACATGAAAAGGATGTCTTCTTTTGCTTGGAGAGAAGTGCTCTGAAAATGTCAACAAAATCTAACTGGTCTAGTGTGTAATGTAAGGCTGCTGCTTCCTTGTTAATTTTCTGCCTGGATGATCTATCTATTGATGTCAGTGGGGTGTTAAAGTCCCCAGCTGTGATTGTATTACTTTAATTCTCTCCTGTTTCGTCCATGAAGATTTGCTTTATATATTTAGGTGCTTCTATGTTGGGTGCTCCTATGTTACAAGGGTTTATCTTGTTGTTGGTGTGATCGTTTTATCATTACATGGTGTCCTTCTTATCTCTTATCATGGCCTTCGTTTTAAAGTCTATTTTGTCTGATATTAATTAGTATTGCTGCCCCAGCTTGGTTTCATTTCAATTTGCATGAAATGCCTTTTTCCATCTCTTTACTTTCAATTGGTATGCATGTTTCATTCTGAGGTGGGTCTCTTGTAAACAGCATATGTGTGGGTCTTGTTTTTTTTATCCATTCAGCTACTTTAAGTATTTTGTTTGGAGTGTTTATGGCATTTATGTTGAAAGTGATTATTGATAGGTATGTATTTATTACCATTATATTCTTTATAATTATGTTCCTCATTTTTCTTCCTCTTAAAGAAGATCCTTTGACAATTTTTTTTAGTACCGGTTTGGTGGTAATGAGCTCCTTTAGGTTTTCTTGTTTGAGAAGGTCTTTGTTTCTCTTTCAGTTTTTTTATTTTTATTTTTTTAAAGATTTTATTTCATTATGTTTAGGAAGAGGGGAAGGGAGAGAGACAGAGGGAGAGAGACAGCAATGTATGGTTGCTTTTCACCTGCCTCCAGCCACAGATCTGACTGGAGACCTGGCTTGCAACCTGGTTATGTGCCCTGGCTGGGGAATCGAACCTGCAACCTTTGGGTTCTCAGGCCGGCACCTTACCCACTGTGCTACCAGCCAGGGCTTTCTCTTTCAGTTTTAAATGATTGCTTTGCTGGGTAAGGTAGTCTTAGTTACATATCCTTGCTTTGCATCACTTTGGATAATCCGTACCAATTCCTTCTGGCCTGAAATGTTTCTGTTGAGAAATCAGCTGCCAGTCGTATGCAGCTTCTTTGTTGCTAAATAATTGTGTTTCTCTTGCTGCTTTTTAGCTCCTCTGTTTGTCTTTACCCTTTGTTATTTTAAATATCGGGTTGGCTAAAAGGTCCATTAACTTTTTTCTGTAAGATAAAAGATACATTTTTCATCTTCATCAATAACCATGGATTTGGACATTTTGAGTATTTTGGCCATCTCCTGCTATTGGCTTCTAGTGGTAGAGGCCAGGGGTGCTGCTAAACCATCTTCCAGGGCAGGAGACGGCCCCACAGCAAAGACTTATTTGGCTAAAATGTCAACAGTACCAAGAAACTTCACGAACTACTTTTGACATTTGATCACAGTATCTTCCTCACATGCTGCACAAATCTTTACTTGTGTTTCAGTTGCATTGTTACCTTTCTTGAAATAATAAAGCATAATACACTGAAAATGCTGTGTAGCTTCTTTCATCTTCAATATTAAAATGGCCATACAAAATGTTACCAATTTGCTAAGTTTTTATTTATTTATTTTTAAAAGATTTTTTACCCATTAGCCCGAAGGGCAGGGAGGGAGAAATAAAGGGAGAGAAATATCAAGTATGGTTGACTTTCACCTGCCTCCAGCTAAGAACCTGGCTGGAGACCTGGCTTGCAGCCTGATTATGTGCCCTGGCTGGGAATTGAACCAGCAACCTTTGGGTTCACAGGCCGGTGTCTATCCAATGAGCCACCAGCCAGGGCCTTGATAAGTTTTTTTAATGCATACTGATGTGGCAGCTGTCACAATACAATCTAACAAAATTGTTTCAATTGAAGTTAAAGACAACTAAGCACTACTAGAGTCATCCTACAGAAAAAATAAATGAACTGTTCAGCCAGCCCAATATTATGTATCTTGTGTGGGTGTCTTTGGGTTCATCTTTTTGGAGACTCTCTGTGCTTTCTAAACTTGTGTGTTCTTTCCCTTCACCAGGTTAGGGAAATTTTCCGTCATTATTTCTTCACATAATATGTTCTCAAACTCTTGCTTTCTCTTATCTTCTGGAACCCCTATGATGTGGATGTTGTCATTATGCTTGATATTACCTCAGAGGTCCCTTAGACTATCCTCAGTTTAATTTTTTTTCTTTTTGCTGCTCTGATTGTGTTTTCTGCTACCTTGTTTTCTGAATCAGTGATTTGATCTTCTGCTTCATCTAACCTGTTACTGACTCTTTCTAGTGTAGTCTTCATTTCAGATCTTTTATGCTTCATTTCTGACTGGTTATTTTTATGATTTCTATGTCTTCTTGTATACTTATTAAGCCCTTTATTTAAATTCTCACTGAATGCATTCTTTCTTCCCCTAAGTTCCACGAGAATCCTCATAATCATGTTTTAAACTCCGTATTTGGCAGATTGCATGCCTCCATTCCATTTAGCTCTTCTTCTGGGGGTTTCATTTGGGGCATGGTTCTATATTCCCATTTTGGCTGCCTCTCTGTACCTGTTTGCGTGTATTAGGTAGATCTGCTATGACTTCCACTTTTAGTAGAGTGTCCTTATGCAGTCAGTGTCCTGTGGGGTTCAGTGGCACAGCCTCCCTGATCACCTGACCTGGATGCTCCAGGACTGTCCTTTGTGTGGATTATGTGAGCCCTCCTGTTGTCATTTTGCCTTGATTTCTGTCAGTCTATCTATGTGAAGGGATAGGCTGTGAAGACTGACTTTGACCACAGAGTAAGAGCTGCTGTGTGGGGCTGATAAGAGGAAGCAGAATTCACCCCAGCAGTGCCTGCTGAGACCTCTCTTCGAGTGTCCCACTTGTGGTCATGCTTTGATGGGTCATAAGCCTGTCACCAGATGTGTTGGTTCTGGGACCTTTTGGGAGGGACTCTGGTGCAGGTCAATGTCAAGTGCTGCCTGTGCCCATCCCTGGGCTACCTGTTTGGGGCTACGAAGCAATCCCCAGTTTGTGGTTGCCTTCGCTGGGCCTGGGTGTGCATGGCAGGAGCAATGCTGCAACCAAGGCAGGTTTCCACCAGCACTGAGCCTGGGGCAGGTTACTTGTGTGCTGCCTCTCAGGCTCACTCACTGAAAGGGCCCTTGGCAGTGAGTGAGGTGCATGAGGCAGGTTCTCAGGGAGTCACCATGTAGGGGTCAGAGGTGTTCCCCAGATTGATACACATTCAAACCTGGTGCCAGTGCCAGGTCTGAGGCCCCTCCACAAAATTCTCAGGGTTCACCAAAACCAGCTGCCACCTGCCACCTGCCTGGGACCTGTGGACCTTTGTGGTGGTGCAGGGTCTCAGGGGGATGTCAGGGGCATGTGGCAGAGTTTGTCTGGCTAAAACAGATGAAGATCTGGCAAAGGGGAGAGGGAGGGGTCTGCACCAGTTGAGCGAGCAAGGGGAAGATGGGCCCTGTCCTAGAGTCACACAACTTTTGTCACCTCTGTCACCCCGAGTCTGCCTGGACCTGTGTGAAAGGTGTGCCCAGGAACCCAGGCTGGCTGCAGCCACAGATTTCTCCACAGAGTAGGAGTTCCACAGGGTGGGCCCCAGTGGCTTGGGAGGGTAGGGCAGATCACTGTTTTGGGCTGGTGCCCTATGGAGGGGAGCGCTGGACTCAGGAAAGATGGTGAGCATGGGCAGTGTGGGAGAGGACGCAGCACAGGGACCTGGTGGCTGTCCCTCCAGCGCTCACCCTGGACTGGCTGTCTCCTAAACGCATGTAGACTCAAGCACTCCTCTCTGCCCCAGGGAGGTTCTTTCTTTCTCCCTTTCTTTCTTTCTTTCTTTCTTTCTTTCTTTCTTTCTTTCTTCTTTCCTTTCTTTCTTTCTTTTAAGATTTCATTATTTTTAGAGGGCGAGGAGGGAGGAAGAAAGAGAGAGAAACATCAATGTATGGTTTGCCTTTCACCTGCCTCCAGCTATGGACCTGGCTGGAGACCTGGCTTGCAACCTGGTTATGTGCCCTGACTAGGAATCGAACCAGTGACCTTTGGGTTCACAGGCTGGCGCCTTATCCACTGAACCACCAGCCAGGGTGGGCAAGTGCTTTCATCCAACTCACCATCACCTTGCACCTGGCTCACTGCACAGCCACCTGCAGCCTGCCACCCCCTCTGTGTATTGTCAGCACCAAAAGGGGAGGGATTCTTCCAAAAGGACAGTTAGATCATGCCCGCCCTCTGCCCCAGTGGCTTCCCTTTTCACTTCCAGTAGAAGCCAAAAATGGGACCCACCAGCGCTGCCTATGCCTCCCCCTCCTCCCACATCTACCCCATCTCCTACCACGGCCTCCTCCCATCTTTCTCCATCAGTTGAGTCACATTGGCATTTATGCTGGTTTTCAAACGTGCTGAGCAGCTCCCACCAGGCACAGTACTTCCTGGAAGCTCTGGCCCAGATCACGGCACCTCTGCAGGCTGCTCAGCTGTTGCCTTAGCCGGGAGGCCTTTCTGAGCCCCCTGTGCAGGGACTGGGCCCTCCCTACCCTGTGCTCTGCCCCACCCCCAGCTTCATTCTTGTCCTCAGCCCAGGCTGCACCTAAGGTGCTGGTTGGCTGTCCATCACGTCCTCTCCCTGCTCTGTGCTGCCGCCTAGGAGAATGTCTGGTCACAGGAGGCATCTGACAGGTGACTATGTGGTTAAAGCAATAAGGGGGAGTAGAATAAAGCAAAGATGAGGAGGATTAGGACTGTTAAAAACCATATTTGACTTTTAATGTTGAAAACAAATTAAATACAGTTAAATTAAAACAGACCGGATGGTGCAGCTGCGTGGCTCCCCCCGCCCCTGCCTCTGTCTGAGGTTCCCCGCTCCCGACCTCACGCCTCCCGCTGCGGGCACGCAGGACTGAGTGTGGAAAACAAGTCACAGCATGGACCCAATTCTGATTTCCAGCAAACTCAGTACCAGCAAAGGTGGAAGCTGCTGTCTACCAGGGTTACAATGACAAATAAATACTCATGCAGCTAGAAGAGGATACTGGGTGAAAACGACTAGCATCTGCCCCTCGAAACAATAATGGAGAGAGAGAGAGAGAGAGAGACAATACCTCATTTTGTTGTTCATTATCGATTTCCTGAAAATAAGCCCTGGGTTTTTGTGTTGTTTTTCTGGCTGAGAAGGTGGCCGATGACCAGCCAAGCTCACCTGAGCATTCAGGGCTGGGATCAGTGAAAGGGGCAGAGCCAGGACAGCTGTCACTCCCTGGAGGGTGGCCCTGGGCCCGCCTCCTCCCCCCTTTTCCAGGCCTGCCACGCCCTTCTGAGGGCTGGGTGTCCACAACAAGGTTGCAAGTAGAAGAGGCTGTGCAAGGTCCTGCAAGGTGGCCCAGGGTTCTCAGGGCTAGGACCCCATCAGAAGGGTTCATGACTGTGTGGTCACATCAATCCTTTGCACAATAGGCAGCCAATGCCATTTTTTTTACGTTCAGGTTGCGGGACTAGGTCCTATCCCCCATCCACCCAGGGTGGGTTCTCATTGGTCCTCAGACTGGTCCTGTGGATTTAAATGAAGTGGGTGCTGTTAGTGAAAAATAAACACCTTCAGTAGGCTCAAGCCTTCCCTCTTCCTCCACCTGGAAGGAAAATTGTGCTTCCAACTGTCAGGAGCATGAGTGAGGCAGCCACCAGAGGGCCCTGTTCCCCGTCGGAAAGCCAGGGACCTCTCGGTGGCCTGGGTAGGCGGACGCCCCTCCCTCTCCGTGAAAGGGCGCGGCAGGCAGGCACATGCACTGTTCTTTGGGAGGAAGGGGCGCCGCTGACCTGAGGTGGGCTCACTCCCCACCCCCGACTTGGGGAGAAGTGACATTTTCTTTCCCATTTTGTGTTTGAAAACAGAATGATCTCCAAAGTAACGTGTGCTCAGGTCTCCTTTCCACCCAGTGTCCAAACGACCTCTGCCTTTCCCCCGTAATGCAAACTCCCCCTGCCCCCAAAGCAGGGGCAAGAAAGAGTCTTGGAATTGCCCAGCCTCCCTCCTGTTTCCGCCTCTCGTGCCCCTGGCTCACGTGAGCCCCCCCAAGGGTGGTGGTTCTCCAGGGCGTCAGGAAGAGGGCTCCTGCCCTCCCCGTCCTGGCCCAGAAGAGGGCCCTGCAGCCCGGTGAGCAGTGGGGGTGGCAGTGTGGGGACAGGGGCCCATGTGGTCTTAGTCCAGGTTAGTCTGTGACCTGTGCTGGCTCGAGGGCCCGCCTGCTTCTCTGAGCCACAAGGAGCCTGGGCTGGAGGAAGGAAGGGGCTCCCCCCCACACCCCCCCACAGTCTGAGGTACAGGGGGAGCCTGTTGGCAGGCCCAGGTTCCCCACGTGCAGGGCTGGTCGCCGGTTGGGATCAAAGACAGAACAGGAACTAGAGGGAAGCCACAGAGCCTCAGTACTTGGGAGCAACTGTCCACGGAGGGGGCGGGCTCCTGACACCCGGCAGGGCCTGCTCTCTGGTCTTCAGGATTCTCTGGCTGGCCAGCCCGTGAGGCCTTGTGGACCCCAGGAGCTGGGAGCCTGGGGGGCACCCTCCACTTGACTGCAGCGTCTTTGGATGACCCTCCCAGTCTAGCATCACTCCGGGCCGGGGGAGCGCGCCGCGCGTCCGCTCCTGCAGGCACCACCCGGGGGAGCTGGGCGGGCAGCTGGGCCCTGGTCACGCCGCATGGAAGAGAACAACGTGTCTGGGATTTCTGTGCTTTAGGTTCTCCGTCCTTTGTCCTGGCATTAGGCTGGGTTCTCTCTGAAGCCCCAGCGTAGAAAAGAGGGTGCTGGCCATTCCTTTGGAGTTTGCCTTGGAGGGGCCGCCGACCACGGGGAGAGGATGGAAGGCCAGGAGCAGGGTCTCAGCCTCTCCTCAGAGAGGCTCCTGTGAAGGCAGAGGGGCCATGGGTGAGGTGGGTGCCCGAGGGCCCATCTGGCTACACAACTCAACCCGGAGCCCCCACAGGGCTCACCGAGGGGCTGCGCGGAGCCCAACCCCGAGGAGGGGTAGGCTTCTCTGGGGAGGAGGGCGGGGAGCCGGGAATGTGGCTCTGCAGTGATGGATCTCAGCAGGATTGGCCCAGCCCGCTAATTAAGTTCAGGGGATGAAACAGGCAGACCCTGGGGTCCCTGGTGGGCAGGACACAGAAGCTGCCACGAAATGCCAGGGCTACAGCTTAGGCATGTCCCACTGTCTCAGCTCCCGCCTCTGTGATGGCATCACAGAAATGTCCAGTGAAAATTCCCGGCTTTGCTCGTTTCCTGGCTCAATTCATTTCATCCATTAGCTTTTCTGAACAGCATTTCTTTACCTCTGAAAGGGAGGTAGATCCCCTGGCCCACTTCAACGGAGGGTTTTAAAAAATGAAATAACCACCGCAACAATTATATAGGACGTATGATGGGCCAGAGACTGTTCTTGGTACCCCCAGCAACCCATTTTACAGATGAGGAAACTGAAGCCTAGGAAAAGAAAGGTCAAACAGGGAACAGTGGTGGGCCAGAAGCTGAACCAGGCTCAGCTCTCACCACTGCACTGCACTGCTGCTATTGAGAGACACATGGACAGCTAGATGAGGTGGAGACAGTGATGAGGGGTCCTCGTCACAGCGGCATGACCGAAGAGGAATCCACAGGGCAAGACAGCCCAGGAGAGGACACAGCAGTGCCTCGCAATGGGACAGGTGCCATGGTCAGAATAATAGCAGTAACCAGGCGATGTCTGAAGGGGAAGCCTTCCGAAGATGGGTGGGTGGCAGAAGGGCCCAGCTGCGGGGAAGTTGGCTCTTGTTCATTGCCCCAGCGCAATGGGGAGGACCTTCCGCTAAGCCTCTTCCACTTTGTTACCATGTCCCTGCCTGTCTGCCCACAGTTAAAGAAGAATAGTCTTGGCGGGTTTATTCTGTGTCCAAACTTGGTAACCCCTGTCCCATGCAACACGGCCCTCACCCACGGCCATACCTGTATCCCGGACTCAGATCTCTACAGTGGGATCCGTGAAGCCTTTTTTCCCCTCGTTCACCAGCACCGGCTTCTCTGTCCGCGTGTGCCAGACTAGGATCTGTGTGTCCAGACATGAAACAACATGGGGCAGCCCCCTGACCTCACCTTGCCACTTTCTGCTCCCACTTACACGCTGTGAGGATCTCTCCTGCCCCTCCCCCTTCTGCCCTTGTTCCAAGTAGATTTTCTCCATTGTTCTTTATTTCTATCTTCCCCCTCACTCTTGCTGTTTGCAATCCTATGACGCATTCAAAACAGCCATAGGAGCCCTGGCTGTTGTGGCTCAGTGGACTGAGTTGCTGGCCTATGAACCAAAGAGTCGCCGGTTCAATTCCCAGTCAGGGCACATGCCTGGGTTGCAGGCCAGGTCCCCAGCTGAGGGTGCCGAAGAGGCAACCACACATTGATATTCCCCTCCCTTTCCTTCTCCCTTCCTTCTTTTGCTCTAAAAATAAATAAAATCTTAAACATAAAATAGCTGTGGGGAACAGGAAGTCTACAGCTACCGAAAAATAGACAAGTCAATCTGAAGATTTCCTCTTGCTTCTCATTTCTGGATGGGTCTCCCTAGAGAGGGAGGAAGTTGTTCAGGAGCCTTCAGCGTAGCCAGCTAATAGCCCAGGCCCGAGCCAGAGAAGTTCAAGCTAGTTCCAGGGTGTGCACGCATGTGTTATTAGCGTGCACACATATGCATTTGGCATGGAGGTTGTGCAGCCCGCCTCCGTTGAAGGAGGAGACACAATCCTTGCCACCCACCCCATTTCCCTGCTTGACATCAGCGTGGCCACCAGACAGGTGACAAAAGGCCTTCCTGGCGGATGCTACAGGACGACACTGCTCTGGACCTGTTCTTTGCAGGGCTGATTTGAGGCCTTTATTTCCTTCTCCCTGATGTGCAGGGGAGGTTTGGATGGGCTAGGAAACACTTGCATTCAGCTGTTAGTTCTGCTGAGGGCCTTACCTTGGTGCAGTTGGCTGCCTTGGGCTCCAGGTCACTGAGGGTGACAAGTTCACGGAGGAGGCTACTTTCCTGGTAGCCTCCTTTCACACCTCGCAGTTTGAAGTAGGCCTGGCTTCGCTGCAGAATGAGCCGCAGGTTGACCGCAAATCCAGCCATGTCTATTGCAAACGGTCGGTGGGGGTCAAACACTGTCTTCCAGCCGACCACCTTCCCTGCCCCGTTGACCCGTGGGGCCTCGTACCGAAGGCCACCGACGAAGGCGACGGGCCACACGGACACCCTCCTGGTGCTGCGCATCTGCAAGGGGGACCCAGAGTCAGGACACCTGGGACTGCTGATCGGGAGCGATGCCCCAGCCCATGGAAGTTGAAATCATCCATTAGTCCAGTCACAGGCCATCTGAAGCCATGTCAGGGCACCCAGGCTAGGGCTGTCTCCAGATGTCGCCTGTGGTGGCCACCTAGGGAGGAACCTGGACTCTGCAGCCAGCTGCTCTCCCTTCCTCTCCACATGCCCTGCCACCTCCATGTCCTTCCTTGCTGCAAAACCTGTCTTCCAAATTTCATGTAACCCATCCCTCTCCCCGAAACGACCGTGACCTACAAACCCCAAGGATCCGGAAACCGATCCACACTGTCACTCAGACAGCGCTTCTCCAGCAGGACTGTGGTCCAGCAGTTCCAGCACTCCTTCATTCCCTTTAACCCCGGGCACTGCTGACGCCAACAGCCAGGTTTCCCGTCCTTCCTGCGGTTCCCTCCAGTCTGCACTCACTCCATCCTGGCGCCCATCCTGCGCCTGGTCTCCCTATGCGTCCCCCCCCCCCCCCCCCCCCCCCCCCCCCCCCCCCCCCCCCCCCCCCCCCCCCAGTACCGGCCTCTGCAGGAGCGTCTTCCCGTCCCACACCAGAGGCCCTGCGTCCTCCCACCCCTCCCACCCCTTCTGCCCGGTCCACACCTCCTCAAAGAGCTCCAGACTGTAGGTGTTGTCGTCGTCAGCGAAGTACACCACTCCGGGTTGGCTGGAGTTGCGGGGGAAGGTCTCGCGCAGCCAGCGCAGGGCCAGGTTGCGCTGCATGGTGCCGCGCGGGATGCGTGGGTCGCGGGCATCGCCGCGCAGCTTGTAGTTGCGGGGCGTCTCCACATGCAGGTGCGTGTAGTTGAGGCCGGTGTCGCGCAGCAGGCGCGCGGTGAGCGGCGTGCGGCGCGGTGCGTCCTCCACCACCAGCCAGTGCAGGTTGGGGACGTGCAGCAGCGTGTTGGCCAGGCGCGTCAGCTCCGCCTTCTGCACCGGGCGGCTGTAGGTGGGCGTCACCACGTGGATGGTGGGCAGCGTGTCGGACCAGGGCGGGGGCCTCGTGTACACGTACTCGGTGCGCACCACCTCCACGATGTCGCGGTCGGACATGCAGTACTCCCTGGGGTCCGCGCCCGGCGGTGCGGCGCGCCTGGGGTCACTGCCTACATCTGCGGGTTGGGAGACAGGCAGGGTGGGGACGCGCGCTGGCTCTGGCCTCAGGTGCTGGGCAGGATGCCACCCACCCTGCCCTCCGCTCCTCCTCAGGCCCCGTCTGTCGGAGCTGAAGGTAATGGCACCATCCTGGAATTCTCGGGCATGTTTCTAGTTCTGACTGTCCCCCCACCCCCCGCCCCCCAGCAGAGGTGACCGCAGCTTGCCTTCTTCTCCATTTGACAGCCCTGTAGCCGGCCACATCCCAAGGTTGCATCGTCAGTTCCCCAATGTGTTGGGTTTTATATGACAAAGGGACCCTCACCACCCTGGCGCCCTGCTCGTTTGGCCCGCGCTGACCGCACTGACCCACAAGGTCGCGCTGCAGAGCGCCCCGGTGCTGCCACCTGGTGGTGGCAACCCTGCAGCGCCCAGGAGCGGGGCGAGTGGTTTCACGTTGCAAGCTCCCTGTGGACCCTGAGTATGAAGTTAGCTCTCACCGGTTTCTCACACACCCTCTCGTCAGACAGAGCCTCTTCCCTCCTGGCCTTTTGCAATCTGTTATTTGCACCTCCGTGCAGAACGTAATGCGTAACTACTACATTTTATTCCAGGGTTTTGCCCAACGTTTTCAGGATAATTTTGAATCCTGAACCTGCCCTTTCTGGTTCTAGATGTTCCTACATTTCGGTATACACAAGGGATGGGTGGAGACCTGTTTCAGCTCTTCTGCTGGTTTGAGTCAGTCTCCTATTCTTCAATTCGCCCCCTTGGGAGGCTAACTGCCACTGACCCTAGCGGTCCCAGCATCCAGCTAACTTTACCTATATCTTTCCCAGGACTTTGCGTGGCCTCTGGTGGGTGAAGCACTCCCAGGCACCACGGCAGGCCACTCCAATTACCAAGTTGCTCCTTGCGTCCTGGACGGTTCCCCCTTTCGCAACACTAGTAGTCCATCAAGAGGAGAAATCGGGGCCGTTGGTGGCCATGTTCTTAATGAGCCCCTTCTCTCTCCCTGACGTCTGCCCTCACATGACAGCAGGAGGTGGTGATGCCCAGAGGGCAGACTGAAGAAATCTCGTGCCTGGGCTCTGACACTGCCCAGTGCCATCACGTAGCTTCTGGTTTCTCAGTTTAGGCAACTGTAATATGGAGCTAACAATAGTACCCACTTTATTGGGCTATAACCTGGATTAACGGGTCCATGCATATGCAGGTTTCAGAACACCTTGAGGGAGTTAGTGCCCTTCCCTCATGCAAAGACTGTAACCGGCCCCACTTCTTCATGGCTTCATGCAAGTCTGGAAAGGGTGCAACGAGCAATCCCATGAATGGGCTGACATGCGGTCCCAGGAAGGACGCTGTGAGTCAGCCACTCTGTCACTTCCCCCTCCTTCCCACTGCTGTCAGCACGTGGGGTGTGTGGGGGTGCCTGTGTGAGGCCTGAACCCTGGGCTCCGGGAGGAGATCGGATGCGCCCAGAATTCCTGCTCATGGCTCATAGGGAGTTGTGGAGCAACAAGGCACAGGGCCAAAGTTGGGACCTGCTTTGCAGATTGTGGATGAGATACCATAGCACGTGAGCACCCAGGTGGGAGACGAGCCCAGAGGCCGTTGATCAAAGGCTAGTTTTGGGAGGAGTTTTGGGTTAAACTATGAAAAGAGAACAAGTTTAAGGAAAGAGGGCTGAGTGACTGGGATTCTGACCAAGCTACGCAAGGACTCATTTATCCTGCCATCAGCCAAGTTTTGGAAGCTGAGACTTAGGAAAGAGGTTTAGAGTCACTTTCTGCATTTTCTTGCCTCATAGACCCTCCCAAACAGGTAGATCTGCACCCGTGGGAAGGTGCTCTGTGCATCAGACTCGGCCACAGCCGGAGCTCAGCCCTTCCTGCTGGCTTCACGGCTTCTGTGACCTTTGAGTCAGGCAGGCCTGCTGGTGTCCCTAACTTTACTCCACTGCAACTTTCCTTTCATCCCTCTTGTCATGCTCTCGGGAGACAGGATGTCAGTTCTTCATCCGCAGGGGCTGTAAGATTGATTGGTGGCCAGCAAAACAGCCTGACATCTTTGACCCCAGAGCTCTGCCAAGAATGGAAGCCACGTGATGTCATGTCACTGTACATGTGGTGCCTTGGGCCCCTCTAGGATGACGTCACTGTAGAAGAGCAACATATCTAAAGTGACAGGCACTAAAGAGAGGTGCTGGTGTTGGGAGGAGAGGATGACTCTCAGGAGGACAGGCTCTAGGGGCTCAGCATTTGGGCCCCTAGTTTGTGATGTTCAGCCACCCGCCCCCTGCCATGGAAGCTTCAGGAACCGCTGGCACGGAGTGTGGCCAGGAGTGGAACCATGTGGGGCAGCCTGGCTTCAGACTGGGATTCTTGGCTATGGCCTACGTCCCAGGCGCTTGGGGTTATGGCTACATGTGGGTTCCCAGGCCCTACCCTGGGCCCCGGTCGATTCTGTTGCCGAGATGGGCTGGGGCGCCTTCATGTTTCTCCTGCTCCCAAAGCCATACTGCGCGCCTCTCTGTGGGAGAGTCGCTGTCCTGGAGTACCGAGTGTGTGGGCAGGGAGTGCGCAGGGGAGAAGAGCATAAGGTGTGAGGCAGCAGGTCAGATGTGGGCAAGTGGAGGGTTTGGGGGTACAGGGATCCCCGGGATCAGAAGGAAAGGTAGTCTGTGGAGGGGGAAGCAGGGGATTCAGCCCAATTTTCCCACAAGTGCTTCACGGACCTTTTCCTCTGGCTAGGCCTACTTCCTTCCACTAGGTCGGGCTTGCTCAGGGCCGCCTAACCAGGAAAGAGGGACAAATCATATCCACTCCTTAAAAGAGTTAAAACTATAACACAGGCCAGGGATCCTCTTCATCTATCCCTCCCCACTGCTGGGAGCACTCACAGTCTTTGCACGTCCTGGAATTGGATGCAGAGCTGTGCACATGTGTGTGTGTGTGTGTGTGTGTGTATGTGTGTGAGTGTGTTAGCATTCATCAGATTCCCGAAGGGGCCAGGCCTCCTAAAAGGGCTGGGTCATTGGCCTGGATCATCCCAGCTGCCTGGTGAATGAAAGGAGGAACTCCATCACTGCTGTCCATCGCATGCTTGTTCCTGACACCTGGCCTGGGCCAGGGCTGGGGGCTCACCCTTGTGTGCCGTGAGCAGAGGCGCGATGGTGCTCTGGTGCCACACGGTGACAAGCAGCGTCCAGGGCAGCACGATGAGGACGATGGCAAGGATGTCCCGTCTTTTCGGCATCTCCAAGGCTGGCTGGGCCCACAGCTCCTCGTTACCTGAGCCGCGGCAAGGTCGGGAGAGGGACGGCCCCACGGGTGGTGGCAGCGCAGTGGGCGAGGAGCACAGGGGAGAAAAGAACAGGAATGGGCCGGGCCGGCCAGACACGGGGACGGCAGAGAAGCCGCATGTTGGCTAGAAGGTCTTACCAGCGCTCACAACCCACCCATTGCGGAAGCAGGTTTGCAGAGTCCAGCCCGGGCAGCGTTGAAGGAGGGGTGGCAGTTCAGGAGCACGGCCAGGAACCCTGTGAGAGGCACACCTGGAAGACAGAGCACAAGAGGATGGCCAGAGACCTGGGCTGGGCTCCGGTGCCCAGCAGGGCCAGGCCTGCCTCTGGGTTTCACGGTGGAGCCCAGATGGCCATCCCCGTGAGGGTCTCTTTTGCCTGCCCACCTGCCTGGGTGAGTGAACCTCTGTCCCTTACACATATGGGGATGTGGCAGCGCCACACCCGCGTGCTCAGCAGGGTGCAGAGGTCAAGGGTACAGACTTCAGACACACCTGCCTTGGTTTCAACACCAACTCTGCCACCAGCAAGCAGTAGTTCCTCTGCCAGGTGACAGCTACTGTCTGTGCCTCAGTTTCCCCATCTATGAAATGGGTACGGTCAGTAGCTACTTTATAAGGTGATTCCGAGACTTACATTTTAAGTCTCCGACCTGAGGATGGTGCCTGATGTACCCATCCTGAGTGCCCAAGCCTGGACTGTCAGCATGGTTGGGCCCAGGTGGCGTTTTTCACAGCCTGGATAAAGGAGTGAGCGTGGGGAAGGGTCCTTGGAGGACCAGCAAACGATTTTGGGGGATAGGCCCTGAGAGACAACACAGCGAGGACCGTCTGTTTGTCGACATCAACGGGAAATTTCTGTAGGACAGGGCAGAGCCCTGGGCTTGGAGCTGGGTGTCAGCAAGGGGGAGAGGTGGTGCTGGCGAGGACAGACACATTCTGGGAGACGATACTCAACCCGGCAGCAGCAGGACCCCAGGAGAGGTACCCCCTTGTGAGGACGACAGGCCTGCCCAGATTGCCTAGGGCCTGCCAGCAGCTTCCTCCCTGGAGCTTGCTCTCTCCTGTGACAAGGACAGGAGGCACAGGGCTCTGTGACCACCCTGGACATTTTCACCTCATTCTCCTCCTCCTTCCTACTTGTGTGCTGAGCCCCACACACAATGCGGATGCCAGCGTGGCGGCTCTCAGAGGCCAGCTGCCTGCCGCAGCCCCGGGCCACCTGCGCCCTCCATCTCTGGCGGAGCTGAGAGCGATGGAGGACTGTTCTGGTTCCCGCACTTGGAAACAGTGTGTTCCCCTCCTGGTTGGGTCCTTAGGAGTTTCTGACACTTTGTGGAAGAACCAGGTATTGTTTTCCAGGAAATGGCACGGTGGTCCCGTGGGTCGACCAGCACTCCCCACCCCCTTGCTGCCACCCCACCCTCACAGCTCTGCTCTGTCTCCACAGTCAGTCTCCCGGGGGCAGACGTAGACAGAGAGGCTGCCCCCCATTTCCTCAAGGGGACGGAAGGCCTGGTGGGGCTGAAGGTTCCAGGTGAAGACCGACACTGGGTGCACAGAGCAGGGAGAATAATGCTGGGGTGTACGAGGTCTGTCTTGAAAGTATTGAGCCAATGTCAATAAAATTAAAAGTCTACGGGGCCGAAACTTTCAGGACAGACCTTGTACGTGCTGTGTCTCTTACAAACTCCTTTTCCAAGGCCCCAGTAGGTGACAGAGCCCAGGGTCCACCCCAGGACGCCTGTCTGAGTCTCCTGTGGGTGCGATGAGCGGAGTAGCCTTACGCCACACCCCTCGCCCCAGCCCCGTGTCCTGACTCCAGGACCACCAATGACGCTGTGGAGGTTGATCAAAGCTTCGTTGTGGCTGGCTGATCCCAGGCCTGGCGGGGCAACATCCTTTGGGTTCTCCGTGGCTCCCAGTAGAGCTTTTACAAAGGTCCCCTCATCTTTCTAAGTTCTGGATGGAGAAAGCAACGGCAAGGCCAGCTTTGGGCCAACTCGGTGTGCATGTCCAGCTCGCTGTGTGTCGCATACCCACTTAGCTGTCTTCCCTCTTTTCCTCTGAGCAGCCTTTCCTCCACCCCTTTCCCCCTGGCCCCGCTAACCCTGCTTGTCTGCTAGGCTCTTGTCAGCAGTCATAGCTGCGAGGTGCTCCTTGGACATCCGAAGCTGACAGTTCATGTTCAGCATCACCTGCGTGGTTTGTGCTATCCTTATGGCTATTTCGTGCGTTCTTTATGAAGGCCAGCCAGCATCGGTGGCTTTCCTAAGGTCACGGACAGGACATGGCGGAGCCAGACATAAATCCAGTCCCTTTGGTCAGGGGAAGGGAGGTTCCAGGCCCAGAGCGCCAGAATCTGGTCAGGCACGGGGTGAGCCAGGGGTACATAGGAGGCCCTGGCCTAGAGCCACCCTGTTCCACGGAAGCCACCTCTACACGGTCCCAGCACCTTGCTAAAGGTGGGAGCAGAAGGGGAGAGGGGGCAAGGCGGGGGCAGGGCTACAAGGGTGCTGCGTGTGGCACACCGGTGCTGTCCTATTGGTCTCTTTGGTCAAGTTATCTACGAAAGGAGAGGGAGGGTGGACGAGGGAGAAAAACCTTAAAAATAAACGTGGCAATAAACCCAGTTGTGCATTAATTACTCTGGAAGCCATTACGGCTTGAAAATCCCATAACTTTAATGGAGGCTATTATAAGCATAGTAGCAAAATTGCGCAGCTAATTACCGGGTGGTTATTAAGCGGAACCGGGAGAGCCCCCAGTCTTAAAGAAAGCCAGCTGGTCGCAAGGGTGGGTTTGTGGGTAATGGGGCCTGGGCCTGGAGGGCTAGGACTGCTCTGGGGACAGGGGGCTGTCAGATCTCAGGTCCAAGCCTGACATGAGGCGGCAAGGATGCCCAGCTCCCTGCAGCCTTTTTCTTCTGCCTGAGCCTGGGAGGAAGGGTGGCAGCTGGTCTGTGATCCCAGGGTCAGCCCTGCAGGCTGCTCCCACCACAGACCCTGGAGTTGCCCGGGGCTTGTGGTGGAGCAGGCAGAAGTGTCGACGCCAAGATGGAGGTGGGGCTTGGCCACCCCTGGAAGTCAGGAGGTGGGCAGGGAGCATGAGATTTTGGAGGCATCAGGTGCAGGCAGCCAGCTGTGGCTGAAGCAAACTGTGTGGGTGACATGGACGAGTGTGGAGATCCAGGGTCTATTGTGGTCACTCATGTCTGTAACCAGCCTCACTGTCACCTGTCCCTGAACCAGTGCAGACATGAAGAAACACTCGCACCCACTCCGGGTGATCCCAGACTCCTCCATGGACGCAGAGGAAGGCTGTGCAGTGGGCGCGGGGAGGTGGGGAGGGTGGCATGTGGAGAGGCCTGGTGTGGCCACTTGGAGGCAGGGGCAAGGCACCAGGAGAAGGTGACAGGGAGAAGTGAAGAAGTGGCCTGGACAGTGTTCTGGTCAGCTCCCCACTGGGGAACGGGGACCCACAGTTTATCTTCTTCGGCCTTGACCTTCTTTAAAACATGGAGGCTGGATTGGAAAAGTCGAATGAATTTCCAGTCCTGCAATAGTTAGGGCTCCATGAGGATGAAGAAACGTTCTGTGTGAGGAAAGCAGGGGTCAGGTGGGCACCGAAGGTCAAAGCCAAGGCAAGAGGATGAAATAACAGCTTTCCATGGAACTCGGTCATAATCTGAAGGTCCATTACCCAGGGAAATTGGAAACGTCTATTTCTAGAAGTCTGTCTAGGGGTTTCCTGGTGTCATGAGCTGTGCATGGGAACTGGGGAAATGCCAGGAGCCAGGTAAGGAGGCTCTGAGGTGTTTCAAAGGGGGCATTTGAATAAAGGGCGGCGACAGTTCCAAATGCACGGAAAGCCTTTCTACTGAGTCTGTCGTAGGTGTTCAAATGGACACCTTATCAATGCCCTGAGGTCCCGAAGAGGAGGCTTATTTAATTCCATCCGACAAATACTTCAGCACCTGCGGTAGGGCAGGCAGTGTGTTAGAGTCTATGGGAGACGCGGCAGTGGGGGAGGGGCAAGGCCTGCCCTCCTGCCCCTCCGAGCTGGGAGGGAAGGAGGGACCTACCCAGCCCCGGCTGGCGTGGGATGAGGACTCGTGTCGCAGAGACCGGGGGTGTGCCTGTGTGGGCATGCGTACATGCCCACGCGTGTGTGAGTGTGATGAAGGTCAGTTACGAACAAGCTCAGAAAACCATCCGAGAATCTCCTGTGAAGAATCCTTCAAAATGATACATCCCGGTGATGCGCGTTTCAACTTAAGCAACATTGAACGGAGGTGAGAATTCCGTGCATGATGCTCCCCATGAGGGCTCACTACGAAGTCGTCCTCCTCCGGATCGGGACCGCACATCACTGGGTAAATCTCGGTGCTTCCACCGTTCCCATGCCTGTCCTCGGCCTGAGTCTGCCGTGGGAGCTCTGCCTGGCGTTTCCAGCGTCATCAACGCCTGAGGGCACTGCCTCTGCGTTGATTTCTTTAAAGTGAAGAACACTGGCTGTGCTGTAGCCTTTAGAATTCATATAACTTTCCCCACCAACCTTCACCTAACATGAAGACCTTTTCTTTCAGACTCACCTGACAGAGTCTTTGGAGAGCAGTCAGCTTCATTTTTATAGAAACAACACTTTTTTTTTTTTTCCAGCCCATGTTTCATGGCGTATCTAATGTTCCATGGTGAGGACCGTAAGCATGACCTTTGAAAACAGGCTGGAAAAAAGAGATTACAGAGTCTTGAACTCCAGGCTGGCATGTGACTGACCCGGAGTGCGGGGGAGTGGGCCACCAGAGGGGACAGCCAGCTGGGCACACGTTGAAACACCTGTTGGGGTGCTGGATGGTGGAGAAGGAGAATGGGTCCTGTGCTTAGCAGATGAAGGGTTTGATCAGAGAGCTTCTGTTGCACATGTGAAGGAGAAAAGCCAGCCTCTGTCTTCTCAATGCCTGAGTTCCCCCAGGGAAGATGAGGCCAGGTCAGGCCCAGCGGGAGGGAGGCTGGGTGAGGGGCCCGGGCAGGCACCAGCCCAGATGGGGCCACAGGAGGCAGAAGAGGGAACATTTAAAAGATGGTGGACAGATGCTAGTCAAGTCTCCAGCCCCAGCTCCGGTTTCCCCATGGAAGGCAGGCAGGGATTGTCTCCGAGATCGGCAGGAACCCTTAAATGGATCAAGGGATGAGTATTGATTCTTCTGCCTCTGCTCAGGAAAAGCCCAGTGCCGGAGCTAACCAGTTCCCGGTCCAGTCAATCCATACTTCATTAACCCAGCCTGCCGTCCTGCAACTTGGCCAGCGCCTGCTTTATCCTCTCTGGCCTGGCTTCCCAGCACCTCCGCCAGCTCCACCCCCAGGCCTCCCCTCCTCTTCCTCCTCCCCTGCCCCCACCACCTGGAGGGGAAGGGAGAGTAGGTCCAATAGCTCCTTCCAGTCTAAGAAGTGACCTGCGGTCCGGATGAGATGTTTAACTGGAATTGCCAGCCATCCCCGTTCTGGGCCAGAAGGACCCATCTTTTTCATAAGGTCGGGTCCTTTGATCTTCACAACAGTCCTGTGAGACTGGCAGGGAGATCTCCTCACGTACGAGGCAACTATGGCTTTGAAGAGCTGCGCCATCGGCTCCAGGTCCTGATGCGAGTCGCTGCCAACTCCACTTAAGACCAGGCATTTGGGCAGGAACGGGCACCACCCCACCTCTCGCTTCCTCCCCTGCTGCTGCGCCAGCACTTGCCTCAGGTCTTCCAGGCCACGCTCGGGGCCGGGCTCCCTCAGCTTGCTGGGCCCAGATCCCGCACCATCTTGTTCCCTTCCGGCCGGAAGGCCAGTCCAGGGCTCGAGAATGGGGAAGGTTAGTTCAGTTCAGGCTTGGTGCAAAGCATATATATATATATATATTCATGCTTTGGTTTTTCTCCAGCCCGGCCGTGTCAATTCATTGTTTGTTTGTTTGAGGTAGTTCCTTTGTTTTCTTTTTTCTTTTTTTTTTTTCTCCAGAAACAGCTTTGGGATTCGATTTAGATTCTGTGCGAAAGGGCAATTGGGGTTTGGTTCCATGTGGTGCTGCGCAAGCAAACACAAATCCACTCTGGTTCGTTGTGGGAACTGGGAGGGGGTCGGGTATTGGCTGCTGCCTGTCCTCCTGATGCTCCCCGACGCCAGCGGCTCACAGTCTCCATTCACCACCAGCTGCCACGTTGGAGGCCCTGAGGGCAGAACCCAGGCGCTTGGTTGTGTGGGAACGTGGTGTTTAGGCTGGAGCCTGAGCGCGCAGACAGCGCAGGTCTGCAGGAGCGCGGCCAGGGTAGGGTGCAGCGGCCAGGGTAGGGCGCAGCGCCGGGGACACAGCCCGCTGGAGGATACAGATGGACAGAGTGCTAAGGACAGTCGCACGATGGCCAGCCGGGCTCACGGAGCGCCCCGGTGACAGCTACCAAGCGGTGGGGCCTGAGGGGTGGCTGTGCAGGCCTGGGTGAGGGAGGACATTCAGCAAGAGCATGCTGACCTCCCACAGGACTGGGGACACGCTCGGCTAGGCTGACAGAGCAGCACAAGGTTCCTCAGCGCCGGCCACGCCTCCTGCTGGGGCTTGTGGGGCCAGGGAGCCGTCCTTGCAGAGGCCCCTGCGCCCAGGAGGCATTTGGGTTGGACCAGGTCTTGGACAGCGTCCTCTCCCCCCATCCTTTCTGCTTCCGTCCCTGCCCCAGTGGCCCCAGTGGCCCTATCGACTTTTTGGAAAGAAAGTCACGGCTCCCAAAGCAAGAACGTGGGTTTTCTACTATCTAACAATTCCTTGCATGCTTAGCTTAAAGGGACATGCATCTGTTGTCTTCAGTTTTGAGGGCCTGGAGCTTAGCTGGGGCCTCCGCTCAGGGTCTCGCAGGCTGCCAGGTGGCGGCTGGGCTGCGCTCTTTCCCCGGGGCTGCTGGGGGAAGAGCCTGCTTCGCGGTGGGCCGGGGACACCTGGTGCTCACAGGGCCCATGAGGGCCCCTGTCCTGAGGTCTGCCAGCTGCCCTCAGCTTCGGGAGGCTGCTTGAGTTCCTTGCCGCAGGGGTTCCTCCAGTGTGGCCACGTACTTCACGTGGTGAACAATGTGATCCTGGGGGGCGACGGCCCCTCACTTCTGCCCCACGTGCCAGCCATGCTGCTGGGGAGGCCTTCACACCAAGGCACAGGCAGCAGGAGCCAGGGGCTGTGGGGGCACATCTTCGAGTCGGGTCACCTCCTGACTGGCAGCTCCCATCTGGACCCCTGCTTCTGAGGTTGACAGCAGAACCTAGCCACACTCAGGCCCCCTCTTACGTTCGCCCCACCCTGATCTCTGTTCTGCTCTGCCTGAGGGGGTGGCAGGGGGACAGCCTGGGCCCTGAGGTCCCACAGCCTCCCCTCTTCTGGGTGACTTGGGTGATACAACCTCACTGAGCCTCAGTTTGCCCACCTGTAAATTGGGCACAACAACTGTGACTTCCTCACTAAGTTTTTAGTATGATTAGAAAAAAGGAATCAATATAAATTATCTGGCACATCATTGAGGCAGATAAACAGATAAACAGAAGCTGCTGTAATTCCCAGCCTGGAAAGGGCCTGGAGCGAGTCTGCGCAGCCTGGTTCCTCCTTCAGTCCCTCCAGTTGTAGTCTGGCTGCTGGGAACCAGCATGGGACTGAGACCCTTCAGGTCCCGTTTCACCCACAACAGGAGAGGAAATGAGGAAGGGTGGCTGGGTTACTCAGAAGGGTCACCTCCCTGTCTTGAGGGCTAAGGCTGCTTTTATTGGGTGAAAAGTTTCTCCATATTCAGCGTGGCACGGTTACGCCTCGTCTGTTGTCTGGTACCTTCCATCATGACCTTAAATTCAACATGGCTAAGTCCAGCCGTTGTCATTCTTCCTAGGGCACTTCCCATCAGGCTTCTCCCTTTCTGTCACCTGTACTGGTAGCAACAGGACATCCAGGGCTTCCCCGAGTGCCTCCTCTTTCCATCAGCGGGGCCTCAGCTCCTTCAGTCTGGCTGCCAGGCCCTGGGAAGGCCGCCTCCAATACTGGTCCAGGTCAGACCTTTGCGTCCATACTCTCTCACTGTGACCTTTCTTCAGCGTCCCCACCACCACCTGACCCACCTTGCAGGCTTGCTCATGTCCAGAACCTGCTGTATACCCTCTGCGACACACTCAGCTTGGCATCGAAGGCTCTTTACCTGACCCCTGACCTGCTTGGCCCATTCAGATGGTAATTCTTACCCCTCAGTCCCAGCCCCTCAGGGCCAGGGGTGGCGACAGCCAGCCCCAGGGGAAGAGGACCCAGTTTAGAGTCAAGAGGCCCACAAAGCCAGCCAGGCCTGGCCCCCACCCGCTAACATACCCCCTTACTTCCTCCCAGCTGCAACCTTGCTTCCTCACTTGGCCCCTGACAGCTGCTGCTCCTCTGTGCCAGATCTCCACCGTCACCCGGTGTGGGGACACGAGTGTACCTGGGCCTGCTGGCATCAAATGTCCTTGCCCTGGGGAAACCTGAGTATCAGTTTAGTGTTTGTGCGCTTCTGCCCTTGCAAAGCCCGATGATTTGGGAAGGTATCAGCCTGCCAAAGGTGACTGAGGCCCCTAGCTGCACTTAGGACACCAGCTGAGGCTGAGGCCTTCTTTCTGAGGGCTCATCAGGGTGGACTTGTCAGCCACGCAGCCTCCTCCTGAGCGACTGCACTGCACAGGGCCTCACTCACGTGTGCACTGCACAGGGGCTCACCGCCTCACTCACGTGTGCACAGCACAGCAGTTCACTGACTCACTCCGTGTCCACCGATAGCTCTGTGGCTCAGTTTCCTTATCTGTAACTCTTACCAGCTATTTTTTGGGATCATATGAGGGAATCCATGGAGAACATCTAGCATGAGGCCCGACACAATTAGCTCAACAGGTTCACTGATATAAAATAGATTAGTGATTATAACCACCAGCACTGGCTTTGAAAACTCAGATGAGTCCAAGTGCCGGGAAGAGAAGAGAGGAAAGGGCACTTCAGCTCCTTCCTGACGGGTCAGCACTCACAGCCTTTGGGGCCATTTGTCTAGCGTGAGGCCACATCAAGGCTGGACTCCAGGGAAGCAGGCACCTTGGCGTGCAGTAGCAATGCGTTGAACAGGGGGTGCGCACAGTGGTTGAAGCATTTAGAAAAGGGAGACTAGCTCTGGCTGGTGGCACAGTGGATAAGGCGCCGGCCCGCGAATGCAAGAGTCGCTGGTTCGATTCCCAGGCAGGGTACAGACCAGGCTGCAAGCCAGGTCTCCAGCCAGGTCTGTAGCTGGAGGCAGGTGAAAGGCAACCATACACTGATGCTTCTCTCCCTCTCTCTAAAATTAATGAATAAAATCTTTTAAAAAAAAGGAAGAAAAAGAAAAGGGAGACCGGCTGCGTGTGAGGAGGATGGGTCACTGAACTGGGACCTTCACTAAAGGTTTTCACTGTGGCTTCGGCACAGCCCGCTGGGTGGGTGCTGCCTATGTCCGTCCGTTGCAGATCTGGACACCGAGCTAGGGACTGAACAGCCTTGTGACAGGTAGGCAGCCTGGGCCTGCCTCCCACTCCCTCTGTCCCCTGCTCCACCCCCCTGCCCTGTTATTCCTGTGTCCCTGCCCAGAGGCTGACACTCAGGGAAGGACTGGAGGGTTCAGATGGTCAGGGGTCCCTTTTTCATCACTTCTGCTGTGTCAGAGCTGGCAGGGCCCTGGACTCTCCCTTCAGAGCCTTGGGGCGGATAGCTGGCCACCAGCAGGGTTTCAGGGCCACAGAGCCCTGGGCCCTCCATTTCCTGCCTTTCCTTCCTCAGCCCCCTCACCAACTCTGTTACTTCTGCTCTGTTCCTTAGGTTCCTCCTGCGGAATCAGCTAATCAGATTTATTGCTTGGATGAGAAACAGTTAACGGAACGTGATGAAGGTGCGGTGAGTCGGGACCCAGCCTAAGAAGGCAAGCAGGCATGAATGCGAGGAATCGAGGGTCCCTAAGTCTCAGACCCCCAGACGGCGGGTAGATATGCTGACTGCTTCACAGGCCATGTATGAAGCAGCAGCAGCAGGGCGGCTGTGGATGGCTGACATGGGGCTGAGTACCGGACAGCACAGCCACAGGGCTTTGTGGGGTCACTCAGAGCTCCAAACCCCGGGGATGAGGTGAATGTTCTGGGAGTAAGGGACCGAGTTCTTTCCCAGGGTCTCAGGAAGGTGGCAGGGTAAGGAGGGGCCTGGGGCAGAATGGGGCATCACCTCCACCTGGAATGCTCTCACCCTCACTGCCTCCCCCTGCTGAGCTCCTGGTGCTGGGCCTTTCAGGACTTGGCAGGTGTACTTGGCTTGGGGACAGTCACACAAGCGCTGGGTACGAAGGGTGCTCAGTCAGCACTGGGCAGTGAAAGAGGCAGCCAGAGGCCCAAACCTGACACCCGTCACCTCTCCGTGTTCTCGGTGCCTGGTGTGTACATGAGCTCAGAGCACGTGGGTATCTGCCGGCCTCCTACCCTGAGAGCCCTGCAGTGGGAAAGGCGAGTGGGGGAGAATCACTATTATTGAGCCCTTGCTCATGGCCTGGCATCAAAGAACCTGCCAACCAGATAAACAAAATGCAGTATGCATACAATCAAATGCTATTCAGCCAAGAAAGGAAGAAATTCCTGACACACGCTGCAACGGGGCTGAACCTTGAGGGCGCCATGCTAAGTGAAATAGGCCAGTCACAAAAGGACAGATAGTGTGTGGTACCACTTCCAGGCGGTGCCTACAATGGTCAGCTCGGGGGGCCAGAGCGGATGGCGGTTACCTGGCGCTGGGGGGGTGGAGACGTGGGAAGCTGGTGTTCAACAAATAGTTTCCAATTTGCAAGATGAAAAGTTCTGGGTGTGGATGGCTGCACGGCATTATTGAAAGTACTCAATACCGCCGAACACGTCAAAAAGGATTGAGATGTTACATTTTATGTGACGTGTTTTCCCTTTTAACCGCAAATAAAAACCAAACCAAACCGAACCCTTGTCATCTGGAGGGTCAGATTAGGTCCCTCAACAAAGAAACACCCCTTTTTGGGGGGAATGGGTGGGTGGGGAGGGGGACAGAGGGGAGCAAAAAGGGGATGAATGTAATACAACAACAATAAAAAAATAAAAAAGAAAAACAAGAAACACCCCCTGAGGCTGGGACGCTGTGTTGGGGGGCCAGAAGTCTTTCTCTGCAGTAGGGCTGGGGTGGGCACCTGTGAGTGGTGTCAGATGGGCCTGCTGGGCGCCCTTCCTGCTGGCTGTCCTGTGGGAGGGTCACCATGAAGAAGCAGGTCCGGGGCGTGCCTGGGAAAGCACCTGCTTGGGAAGGAGCAGGGCACGGCTGCAGGGCGTGTGTGCACATGGACATGGACACACACACACACACACACACACACACACTGCAACCCGCTGAGTCTCCCAATCGTGGGGCCTGGGGAGGGATGGAGACGGAGAGCAGCTGGGATACTTGTTCCCAGAGAGATTTACAGGCCAGAGGGGAAGTTAATATCGACAAGTGATGAGTTAGGCGAGTAATACTTCAGTTTAAGTTCAGAAACTGAAGGAAAAAGAAAATACCACGCCCAGAGGCTGTACATCAAGGGGAGCAGGCTGGTGGCATGAACCATCTGCTGGTGAGCAGCGAGGGTCTGGGCCTGTGACAGGGGGCGCCCCGTGGGAGCCGGCCAGGACTGCCCCCCGGGGAACAGGGGCCGTCCCTCCTCTCTGTGCTGTGCAGGCAGTGGCGGAGGTCGGCACCACCCGGGGACGGAGCTGTGGGAACGAAACCTATGCCCAGGATTGCCACGTGAAGGCCGTGTCTCTTAAAAGTCACTAGTGGGGCCTGCTGGCTGGCATGGCCGGATTCCATTAACTTCGCTTCCCAGGGACGTCGAGCTAATACTTGTGGGCGTCACCTCTTACCTCTGAAGGCATCAGGATGCTGGTCGTGGTTGGGGGGCGGGTTAGGCTGTGGATGGTCCTGAGGGGACCCCCCGTTGACTCATGGGGACCCAGAGGACTTCAGGCTGGGCTGACCGGGAGCCAGGCTGTCGCAGTGCCAAGGCCTCCAGGGCCCCGCTGCTCACCCAGCCGGAGCATCGATCTGCAGGCGGGCGGCACTGCTCTGGCCGGAGCGTGCACGGACACACCACGGCAGGCGGATGATGCACTGATTTCATTAAGGTTTCCGATGTATTTTTAATGCATCGCCTGCGGCCTGAGGGATCTGACCTTCCTTGGGGCCCTGTGAGAGGGAGTTGCAGTGGGTTCCTTCGGGCCAGTTGTCAGGGGGAGAGAGAGAAGCCCCCCCTGTCCCAGCTCTGTGCAGGGATGCAGGGAACCCTGGGGACTCAATGTCCGCCTCTTAGCCCCGAGCTGCAGGGCACGCTTCCGCTGCACTCCGCACCTCGCTGTCCTGCCAGAGGTCGTACTCTAGAGCAAGGCTCTCAAGTGTTGTGTGACCCGAGACAAGGGTGGAACCTCTCTCTGAGCACGGTTTCTCTATCTCTAAAAAGAAGGAGGCAACTTGGAGTCACGGATTCTTAATTCTGGGACAAGCCCTGCAGGCCGGACAGTCTCCCCTGCCTGTCCCTCCGTTTGCTGTGATTGCTGATGGCATGTGTTCCTGCTCCTCAGACCCACCCCCTCTCCCTGCTGCCTTCCAGCAGCCTGGCTGCAGCCCCCCTTCCTTCGCCTGCCTCCTGCTCCTGCGGCATTTTGTGGGGAGCTGATCAATCATTGGTATAGGTTGGGTGGGGAGATGTTCTCGTGCCTTATGCTCCTCAGATTTTGGATGAGGAAAGTGAGGCTCGCCACGGTTCTGCTGACGTGGTGGGACTGGACTCTGGGCCGCCAGCTATCAGAGCTGGGGCCACGCAGCCCCCTTCCCTCCGGACCAGGGGTGGGGTGAGCGCAGGTGAGCACCCCCCCAAACTCCTCCCCACCCCCTCCAACGAGATGCGGGCAGCAGCTGGTGCCTCATTGGCTTCTTTTATTTTGAATGTACGAGGGCTTGGGAGATACTTTTCGATGAGAGTGGTTCCAATGAAACAGAAATGCAGTTGAATTCACTTCCCAAAATGTTAACCCCTGTCTGTCTGGCTGCATTCCTCTTCATCTTTATTTCCCTGGGCTGAGCGGTGCCGGGGCTGTTATCTGGCTACAGTCCCATCACAGGTGAGGAAACTGAGGCAGGGCCAGGGCCAGCAGCAAGATGGCATGCTGGTTACGGACAGCTCCAGCATCTGGTGCCATGCCTGGCATAAAGCAGGCTGCTCCATAAAGTGTTTATTAAGGGAATTGTTTGTTAAATAAAGGAGTGATACAAATTGATCAGCAAAGCCTTTACAATTTACTGCATGCACTGATTACCCTGATTAACTGTAATGACTCATTCCTTCCTCATACATACCCTACTATCCCCACTTTAGAGATGAGGAAGATGAGGCACAGAGAGGTTAAGCAGTGTCCCAAGGCCACACAGTCGTACAGGGCAGAGCTGGGATCTGAGTCCAGGCATTTGGGCTCTAGAACCTGTGCTCTTGGCCACCTGGCCACCTGGCCACACCATGGAAAGTCTAGAGCAGCAATTCTCATGGACCTTTCTGTGATGTGGGGAATGTTCCATGCCCATCCCGCCCAAGGTGGCCGCCACTAGCCACACGTAGCTACAGAGCTACTAACATGCCGCTGGTGTGACGGAGAACTGCCCACCGTGACGGCAAGGCAGCCCATCCCATGTCCCGTGCTGGGCTCGGAGGGTCCTAAATGATGGTCACAAGGATAGCCCAGAGCCTGGGGACTAAAGAGACTCGCGCCTCTGAGGCCAGGCTGCCCAGCCACCTTATTAGGAAGAAAGCCAGGTGGGGGAATGAAGGGGAGAGGTGCCGGTCGGGGAGGATCGGCAGAAGCCAGCGCCGGCCTCAGGTTCGGTCCCCCTCTAACACCTAGGCTGTGCCTCCTTGCGTGTGCGCCCTTGCTTCTCCTGCCTCTCTGTCCTTCCCAGAGCAGCTACAACGGCTCGCACTCCCCACACAAGGAGAGAGAAGCCCTGCCCGCAGCTCTGATACGGAGCTGTTGGACCTGCAGCCCAGTGGGCAAGGTGGACCCCTGAGTCCGATAAGCCCTTGGTAATCCACACGGAGACTCCCCACTCTGGGGCTCGTTGGCAGCTCCACTCTAACCCTGCCAGGCGCTTGGCTGGGAGGCTGGCGGCCCTGCTGTCAGCTGGTGTGCGCAGGGAGTGCAGACCCATTTTAATATTGGCTGGAGCTAAACCTCATTAGAAAAGTAAATTTGCTGTAGCTGCAAAAAAAAAAAAAAAAGCAACCCACACAACCCTTCCAAAGCTAAATAGAAAACCTTCCTTGGTTTTGGATTATTTGATGCTTTACGTTCCCAGCACTGCCCCGGAGCCTGGCACACAGTAGGTGCTCCGTCAATGTCTCTGTGATCCCGGTCCACTTTGATGCCTTTCAGCACAGATAACAAGAGACCACAGATCTGGAGTCCTTGCAAGTTGCATGAAGTTTTCCAGACAAGCGTCGGCTAATAATTACAGCAGAATAATTACAATTCACCGTTAGTTAGGAAAACATTTTTGTTGCTGTTGCCCCGCGTGGGGCTGCTGAGCAGAGACAGGCCCCAGGTGGGCCTTAAGAAGGAGGTAGGTGGGGTGGACCAGCCGGGGTGCGCGCATGGAAAAGCCTGACCCGACTCCAAGGTGATGGGCCAGGCCATGGCTCCTCCAAATCTAAAGCCACCCAGATCTTGCAGGAATGTGGGGAAGGGCATAAAAACTAAATACATTAGATCAACATTCACCTAGCACTTCACCTAAAAACAGCCAGTTTAGAGGACGGTTCCTCAGTTTCCAGGCCTTTAGGAAACCAGGACTTGGGGGGCTCCGTTCTTCACAAAGTCCACCTAGCTGGTCTCAGAAGGAGCTGAGGCCGGCCCCTGGCCTGGCTGTACCCCGATGCCCTACAGCAGGGCTCCCAAAGCTCTTCTTGCCTGGAGGCCTGGGGGTGCACAAAGGAAGGTTTTCTTCTTCTTTCTCCCCAGATTCCATTCCCTTTCTCATCCCACTGTATTGCAGGACCAGGAGGGGAGACAGGGCAGGGGCCAGGGCTTGGAAGCCCTTAGCAGTGAGAGATGAACCTGGGTCTCATAGCCTGTCTCCCTTCTGCCTTCAGGCCTCCCTCCGAACTACTCTGGAATTCATCAAAGGCACAGAAAGAGCTTTCCTTAGGAGACTGTCTGACTGGTCCACCCGGAGGCCTCCCTGCCCTGGTGGATGGCTGCTGGTATTGGGGATCTTGGGAAGAAGGGCGCTTGGGCTGATCCCAAATGAGTGAGCCGGACTTCTGCCATTGGGCCGCCTCCCTCTGTTTCGTAGTTCTGCGAGCGTGTCTCTGTCTTTTGTCTGTTGGCTCATGCCGGCTCCTCTGCCTGCCTTGGGCTCTCGGATTCTTCTCTTCCTTAGTCCTGTCTCTCTTCTTCCCCAGTTCCCAGCAGAGGAGAGCTCTTGGGCATCTCTGGGCCAGCTCATCCCTCTTTATCAGCCAGACTAAACCAGCATTCTCCCCTGTCGGACAGACAGCCTCCCTCCCTGTGCGCTTACCCTCTGCATTTCTCACACTTGCAAAGCCCCCAACCTGCCCCCCAACCTGTGCTCCGCAACCAGAAGTCAGCTGATGGTCCTCTCATCCCTCAAAAGCTACCGTGGGAAATACAGCTCCAACCAGGGGTCTGAGGCAGGAGACAAGGCTGGTCCCAAGGGCAGGCTTCCCTGGACCCCCTAGTCTCTGACACAGGTGCCAGTCTTGTCCCTGAAACTGGTCCATTTTAGTGGTTTACCTGCATCAGACTGGTTAGTGCCCGCTCACCCAGAAACCTATATGAACGTATTCAACCCCGTACACATGAACTTCCAACATGCCTGAACATGGAGCAGTTCCCAGGCCTCTACGGGTCAGGGACAGAAATGGGCACAACAAGCGACTTGGCTCCTGGGCTGAATGGGGCACAATCCCACGGACTCTTCCTTTCCATTACACCTAGCAAGGCATTTTGCTCAAAACTAAATGGGTAGAAAGAAATGGCATGCAGCTCCAGAACCTTTGGGAGGGCTGGGCATGCACAGGCAGAGGGAGAGCCTCTGCAGGCCGCATGGGGAAGGGTCTTTATTCCATAGGAAGGAAGGGGGACTTGATGTAAGTCCAGTAAGACCAATGGTCACCACTAAGCAGGGTCTGGGAGGGGACATCTCCAGCCCTGTGGTGGCTATTGGCAGAAGTCGGGGGACAGGAGGCCCAGGAGACAAATTCCAGAAAACCCCAGAGCAACTGTCCGATGAGGCCACAGGCCCCTCCACCCCAGTGGCTCAGGCAGCTGGGTGCCTCCCATTTCCACACACACGTCCACAGTAACTTCACAGTGCTACATGCACCAGGACATCCCCACCCCACCGGTCTTTCACGCAGTACGTGCACACACCCCAAACTCAGGGTCCCAGCTGGTACCCCAAACTCAGGGTCCCAGCTGGTGCCCCACCCAGACTGGGACTCATGCGGGCAGAGCTGTCCCCACCAGCATGGGGCCACTTCGGACTCCTGCATTAGAAATCCTTCAGCCCTCCATCCGAATAGTGCATGGCTAAGTTCAGGCCTGGACAGGTGAGGAAGGGGAAAGGGAGGCTAGTCAAGAGCTTATGTATGTATTTATCTATGTGGGGGTGAGGGTCGTTCTTGACCTCAGTAGCTGCTGGGTCCCAGGCTGTCATTTCCTTTCCCTGGCACTGTTATATCCTGTGGCTTCCTTCTTGTCTGCCTCACCTATCCGCCTCCTCTTTGGAAGTTGTAAGCTCTGGCTTTGGAGGAATCAGGACCTCAGGCCTGAGCCCAGATGCAGAGGAGTGGGTGGTGAACTCGCTCATGTGCTATACCGAAGGTCCCAAGGACCCTTGCCACCTCGCAGCCCCCCGGCTCCCCAGTAGAGCTGCAGGGCTTGGGTACCCTGAGGAGTTCCTCTGACAGTGCCTGGAGCCTCAGCGTCCTTGGGGATGATAGTGCCTGGAGCCTCAGCGTCCTAGGGAGAGGGGTGCAGTCAGGGGACGCTGGCCCTGACTCATCTGGGCCACCAGGAACCACCTGCTGAGGTGGAAAGGGACAGGAGAGCTAAGAGCCTGGACCGGTTGTTAGAAGCTACTGAGAACCAGCTCTTCGCTTGATGCTGGACCGAGGAGGGCAGGCATCACCCAGGTTGTGTTTGGAAGCCCTTGGGCGGTAGGCAGCGGGTCCCAGCCCGGGCCTTTCCGGCCCCCTTTCCCGCTGCGCGCACAAACACACACACACACACACACACACACACACACACACACACACAGGCGCGCGCGCGCGTGTTCCCGGGAGGACATGGCGTGGGTACTGATGGGGACGCATAAAGGGGCTCTGTGCGCTGCTGCGGCGCCCGCGGGGACCGAGGCGGGTCACTAACCTGAGGCGGCGAGTCCGGATCGTCCCCAGCGCGGTGCATTCGGGCGGCGGCACCTACACCCGGTCCCCGGCGCCCCTCGGCGGCTGCCCTGGGCCGCGCGCTCCTCCTTCCCCGGGGGATCTCGGGCTCCGAGACCCCGAGGTCCACTTCATAGCCTCGGGGTCCGAGCGCCCGCGCGCCCGCCGCCCCGGCCCGGCCCGGCCCCGCTGCCCGGCCGGCTCCTCCGAGGCTCGGCGAGGCGGCGGACGGAGCCTGGGAGCGCGCGGGAAGCGCGGGGAAGGACCGCGCGGGGCGGGGGCCGGGAGGGGAGGCCGGGAGCCGGGCACCGAGGGCCGGGACGCGCGGCCGGAGCCGAGCCGACCGGGCCGGCACCGAGTCCCCTCCGCGGCGGCTGCGCCGGTGCGGGCGACGCGCTGACAGCGCCTCCTGCCCCGCCCCCACCCCACTCCCCGCCCCCGAGCGGGCGCGAGCTGCCGGCGGGACCCGCTGCTAATGGTCGGTACCAACCTCGCCGGCTAGGGCGGGGGGCGCGAGGAGGGAGGCCGGCGAGGACCCACCCCTTGGGGTTGGTATCACCTCCCCTCTCACCCCCAACACCCTTCCCCGCCGAGGCAGCTCCAGCTCGAGGCGCCGAAGCAGGGGCTGCGGGCGGGGGTCGAGCGCGCCCGGGGGGCCAAACGCGGCCGGGGCCTCGGCGCTCGGGAGTTAGAGCTGGCCCGGCCCGCTGCCGGCACCCCCATCCCACCCCGCCTCCATCCTGGCTGCTCCTGGCGCCCAGCTTGGCAGCCTTTCTCAAAGGGTGATTGTTTCCGGGCCGGGCAGTTGGGGGGCGGTTCTCCGGGACCGAGAAGCGGCGATGGGGAACGGGAGGGTGCGGCTCGCGCCTTGGCTCCGGGGATCCCGCAGTGGGAGAGGGCTGGTGGGGGCGCGGGTGGGACCTGCCGCGATGCAGGTGTACCTGCGTGGGGGTGGTGTTGGGAGCCCTTAGGAGCCGGCCTGTAGGGCAGCCCCACCTGTAGGCACTGCTGTCCCGCAGGGGCATGTCCACCTGCCGCGAGCCGGCTCAGCCCACTCCCACGGCACCCCGGGCACTCCCAAGAGAAGGCAGGGGGGCAACGCGTGGGGAGGAGAGGGAGCCGGTGGGTGACAATGGAGGGGCAGAGAGGGAGCCAAAGGGTCCAGCATGTCTCTTGCCTTTGTGTGCTGGGTGGGCTGGGGGCTGTATGACCAGTGAGCTTGTATGTATCCACATGTGTGTACATGTATTTATGTATGGGGTGCAGATGTAGCCATGGCATGTAGCCACTAACGGCTCTTACGCCAAGTTGCCGGGGACTTAAAAGCTATCCTCGTCTATGTCTTAGGGATTTGCACCCCTAGCTGGCCCTCCTCCTGGACACCTGCAATTAGGGCCCCCCTGTGTCCTTGTCACAGCCACAGAGAAGGCCAGCTCCTGTAGCTGGAGTTTTGGCCCCAGCTGGCTTGGAAGATGTAAATGTTTTTCAGCAGCTGGAACTATTTATTGCACAAGGTCGGATGCTTCCTTCCCTCGCCCCTTTCCTGATGAATCCGTTGTACCACCCGGCAATGTGTTTTCATGTACTGTGGGCTGATGCTGAGCACCACAGGACCCCTTCCCCTGTCACCTTCCCTGGTGGGTACCAAGCCAAGCCCTGGACTCCTTCCAGTGAGTAGCTGAGTGTATGGGGTGGTGGGGGTGGTGGTGAAGAATGGGGTAGTGGTAAGGCGAAGTAGCTTTAGAATCAACCATTTTGATAAAGACCTTGAGGTAAAGAAGCAGCCCCATCACTCACAGCACCCCACAGACATTTGACAATATAATCCATAATTACTACCTCTAGGAACTGCTGTGCTTTCCTCTCACCCCCTCTTCTGGTTCTTGTGTTTAATAGCCCTGGTTACCAGTAAGGAAGTTCTTCCAAATCTGACCTGAGTCCCTCTTGCTACAGTGCAGGACCATTTCCTCATTCTCTTAATGCTGCATGCATTACAGCAAGCCCTACCCTGTTTTTTTCTTCCCCTATTGGGATTACCCTTGCTCCTTTAGAGTCTGCAAAGGGAACCTTTCCTGAGACCATCTTTTCTCTGCTTCCCTCCAGGACTGGGCAGCAACTGGGAGGGAGGAAAAGGGCAGGTGCAGGAGCAGGAAAAGGTAGGGAACAGATCACAGAGGAAATGCAGGAGCAGAAAAAGGTAGGGAACAGATCACAGAGGAAGAACCTGACTGTCAGTTTGCATGGAGTACAAACTGCCTCTCCAGCTGCATCCAGTCCTAGTCAAAAATCACCAGATAGCAGGGCAGATGTCACCTTGAAGAGCCTCTGGTTGCAGCCCCTAATTTTACAAACAAGGAAACTGACCCACTGAGGGACCGTCAGCAGTGTGTGGGGTACGCGTGTAAGAGATCGCACCTATTTCTCTGTTAGCCTCCTGGGACAGGGCAAGGCCCCACCTGGTGAGCTCGGGAGGAAGACAATGCAGAGGCCTGGGTTTCAGGCGAATTCTGAAGGCACTTCTTTCTATCACAGCCAGCCTCTTCAGCAGTCATAATTCCAGGGGTTGGACCAAACAGGCAAGTCCTGTCTGGTCCTGACAGGCTATGCACAGTTGGACCCTCTCTGTAGGTGTTCTTGGGGGCTCTCCCTTTAGCCCACGGGAGCCTAAAGGGACAAGACAGGTGACAACTTTTACCCTTAGAATTCTTGTAAGAACAGTAGTGATAATAAACCCCTTTCTAGAACCCCCAACCGCCTTGACATTTAGCCCCAGGCCCCGTTTACCAAAGTTTGTAACGTTAAATATTTAGAGCCAACTTAAAACAATAATGTGGGATTAAAATGAGCACGATAAGCCCAGTAAAGAGACAACAGCCTGTCATTAGTTTTAGTGGGAGGTTTGGCAGCAGCCCCAGTGTGTGAACACACACAAATATACAAACAGCCATGGAATCACAAAACACGCACCCAGAGGCAGGTGTACATGCAAACGCACACAATGGTATCCTTCTGCACTTTGCATGTATACATGCATACACATGTGTGCACCTGGGCCCACCTGCACACGTACAGAGGCACTTGGGCACAGGCACACCAGTCCATACAAGGTGGCTGGCCATATCCACCTCTAGCTGCCCCTTTTCTTCATTTGCCTGTTGAGCTCGCCAGCTCTGTGGAAATGCTGTCCTTCCACATTTTGAACTTAGCGTAACCCATGGCTTAGCCCCTGCTCCAAACTCCTGGAACAGCCCTGGGTTTCCCTGAATGACTGATCTCCTTTTCTCTTTCCCTACCAGCAGTGAGCCCCTCTTCCCAGAGGCCCCCAAAGCCTAGCACGAGAATGTTTAGTATTCAAAGAATACTGTCCTCTGGGACAAGCCGTTATGTGTTTATTGTGCAGTTAAGCAGGACAGGATCCCTGCCCCCACTGGGTCCCGGAAGGGCTCCTCTAGTCCGATTCCCAGTAGGGTCCCCTAAAACCATCATCTGCAATGCAAAACCCGCAAAACATCTGGGAGGGTCTACAAGGTATTTTTTCCAAATCACCTGTGCCCTAATTTAATATGAATAGCAATTCGTTTACTCGTACCAGTTAATTGTTCCCCTTGTGGGTTCCCTCTGCTGCACCCTCTCTTCAGCAGGTGCTTTGGTCTGCTTCTTACTGGCAAGGATGTTCCTCTCCTGACTAACCCTGACTTCCCAGCTCACCACCCCGGAGAGGTGGCCTGGACCGCACTGAGCTCCCTGCCTGGCTTGGATCCAGTGCCTATTGTAACTAATTGCTGGAGCCGGCATTTCTAGGGAGCCATCCCCCGAGATGCAGAGCAGCGTTTCCGTGAATGTGAGTGAGTGTAAAGGTACAAGCGATCCCCCCCACCTCCCACCCTGACCTACAGCTCGTGAGCTCCTCCTCACCAGAGTGGCAGGAGTGAGGAAGGAGGCCAGGCGGTCCAGTGCCCAGGGCCTGGTCCTGCAGTGCCTGGCAGGGGCCCAGGACATTCCCCCACTGTGGCTCTCACTGGTTGCGTGTGCATGTGTGGAGGAGAAGGGTTGTTGAGCTCACAGGCCCTTCACGAGGAGGTCTCTGGTCAGAGCTTTGGATCGTCACCATTCTCATTTCTCCAGAACAACCAGAAATTGGTTCTTTGGTTAGCAGGACCCTCCGCTGCCTGTCCGAGGTCTCCCGCCATCCCTCCTCACTCCGCAGGGCCGGAATTCTGCCTGAGCTGATGCAAGAAGGATGACCCTGCACATTGCTCTGCACCGTGTAAGTGACATGATTTTTGTTCTACTTTGTCTTCCCTGTGGCTGAGGAAAATGTGAGTGGCTATGACAAGCAGAGCCTTCTGACTTGCAGGAGCACCTCTCTGAGGCAAACTGGGGCTATTTTCTGTCCTCTTGAGGGAGTGAAAACAACCCAGATTGCTCCTTGACCGCCCCAACTACTCTCCGACTACTCGCAAACTACTCCCCAGAGCTCCTCCTCTCCAAGCCTCTGCAGAGCCCCTGACAACCTGGATCTGCCTGGGTCAGTCGCAGAGCAAACTCCAGAGGGTCCCTCAGTTCCTTCTAGACTCGACTGCAGCCCTACTATGCTCTTTCTGTGTCTTTTCTGACCCCCAGGTGGCTCAGGAAATGAGTTGTCCTACCCCTCAGTCCCAGCACGTTTTCATTGGAGGCTGATATTCACGCGTGCACGCTTTTATTTGTTCAGCTTACATTATACACCTGCTGTTATATGTCAGGCACTGTGCTGGGCACCAGGGATAGTAGCAGGACTAATAGTAGTCATGCATATGGCAGTAAATAACAGCAGCCAGAAAGCTTAACCCTGATTGGCCCTTCACGTTCCCTAAGTCTTCATGTGCATTAACTAATTTTATGACATAGGTATTATTTATCAGGCACCATTTATGGGAAGGTTCCGTTATGTAGGTCAGGAATCTGGAGCATAGTATTTAGGTAATTTAATCAAAGTCGTGGGTTTAGTAAGTGACAAAGTGGGTGTTTGATGCAGACAGTTTAGTTCCAGGACTCATGCTGTTTGTGAATATACCTCAGGGGCTTATATGCTGGTGGGTGTAACAGGCAAGCAAGCAAACAGCATAAACACAGATGTTGAATGAAGGGAAACAACAGGGTGAAGAGCTAGGGAGGGTCCTGGAAAGGGCTCTGTACAGGCAGCCAGGGAGCCTGCAGCAGGAGCTGCTAGGCGAGCCGCAGGATGAGAAGGGCCAGCTGCACGCAGAGTTGCAGGACAGGGACCCAGGCTGAGGGAACACAATGGGTGGAGCTGGGAAGTAGCAAAAGGCTCGCTGTGTTTGAGAAACAAACATGGGGCACGTGAGGCTGAAGGGTGGAAAGCAATGGAAGGACAGCGTGGTGTGAAGTGAGAGGAACATTCTCTTTCCGAGTCTGAGGATGCGTGTGCATGACTGACCTCCCACACTAGCGTCTTCTGGAGAGGACCTGTTCGATAAATATGATGGATGGAGTCACTTAGCTTCCTGCGCAGACTCTCGTCTGCAGCCAGGGTCCTGGGCGCACATCCTAGACCTTTGGGTTAGCAGAGCCTCTGCAAAAGTTACTCCCTGCTCCTGAGCTACCCTTTCCATTTTGGAGGGGATTTTGAAGACGTAAAGAAGAAGCAAGGAGCCTTCCCTAAGTGGCGCTTTGCTTTCATGCATTCATTCATCCACCCATCCATTCATTCCACCTGATTTCTTTGAGCTTCCTCCGGGCTGGACCTTCTGTTGGGAATTGAATTGGAGAAATGAAAGGTCAGGCTTTCAGTCCCATAGCCCTCTCAAGCCTGAGGTTTCTGTGTCTAAGTTTTGCCATCTGCTTTTCTCTGCGTGACCTACTGGATTTTTCCAAAGGAACAAAAGCAGGGTATAGGGGGTAGTTGTCTATGAGGAGACAGAGACCTGGTCAAGGGCTGGTGCAGATGGCAGATAGCAGGGCAGGAGTGGTGGAAGTGGGGGCAGTGGCGTCCAAGCTCCCTTTGTCATCATCCAAGATGCTGGGTATAATGACTTTTTGGGGGTGGGAGAGGAAGAAGAGGAGCCTGTAATAGTGGCAGCTAAACTGCACTCTTAGTTGTAGGCACATTACAAAAGAAACATTTTCTGTTAAAAGGTTGGAGAAATCTTTTATGTGTGCTTAGTGTATCAGAAACAGATCTCTCTCATTCCTCTGAAAATTCCTCAGGCCTGTGAATTTCTCTCTCCCTCCCTCCCTTCCTCTCTGCCTCCCTCTTTATTCTTTTCCTTCCTTCCTTCCTTCCTTCCTTCCTTCCTTCCTTCCTTCCTTATTTCCTCCAGTTCATGAGGAGACACTCAGGATTAGTGGTCCTGATCATTTGCATGTGGCTGGAGTGCTGTGTTGCAGAATGGGAAAGGGAAAACCCCATGATAAACACCCCCTGACAGCCTCATGGCTCACAGGAAGCTGGAGCAGCTCAGGTACATTTCCCCACTGGCCTTATGAAGCAAGCAAGAGTCTGTCAGGATATCTGGGAAGCCAGAAGAAGAAGGTGTGGATATATGACTGGAAAGGGTGTTGAAGGTTGAGGACCATGCCTCTCCTCAACAGAGCAGAGAAATGATGGGGGCAAGGCCACTGGAAAGCTGGAAAGAAATCAGCAGGTCCCTTGGTGAGACCCTGAAGATGGCAGTCCTGAACCCTTGTGCAGAAACCCAATTCCCAGGGGGTTGGTGTGGTTGCTTATCAAGTGCCATGCCTGAGAGATGGCTGCACCCAGGCCTGAAACTGGGAAACTGCATTTTATCTGTTGGCTCCTTCCTGGCGGCCTGCACTCTGGGTCTCCCATGGCCTCCTGACAGATAAAGGGTCTGCCGAGACCCTTTAAAGGGAGAGCACTAACAGGGCCTTCTGGACTAGAGCACACATCTGAAAGTGTGCATTCCCCAGTTCTGTTTTCTGCATCTGGATGGTCATTTTGGGCTTTCTGGTCACTAATCCCTCATTCAGCAAAGCAAACACCCTAAATCCTCAGTAACGTAGGTTTTACAGTTTCATGTAGACACATCCATGTTTCAGCACCAAGGCCAGCGCCACTCATGCGCAGCATATGTTCTCGCATCTGGACTGAAGCAATAGCAGGACTCTGGAAGCCCGGCTTGGACTTGGCAGGAGGGCAGCCTATTGTGGAAGCCAGGCACATCCGCATAGAGCCCTGCTTCCAGGCCCTGTAACGCGGTGTCTTTGAAAAAGACAGGATCTTCTCTAAAGTGACAGCTAGCATAAGCTCACGAAGGGAAGCAGGTATTCAGGGGAGGATCGCAGAGGTTTAATAGGGCCCATGTTTAAAATGAGGAGGTTGAGCTAGGTCAGGGATGGCAGACCAATTTTATTTTGCTTGCTGATTTCAGTCAAATGGTTGTGGGTGTCTGAAGTGCTGTGTGAAGTGCTCTGAAGCCACATCTGTGCTGGGCAGGACAAGAGTGTCATAAACCGTTCGTGATGTTTGCCTCGAGTGGGTGGAAGTAGAGTGATGGCCATTTCCATGAACTAGGTGATAATAACTCAGATTCTTTTAACTTCTAGGATTATAGGCCTTTAAAAATCAGTGCTTTTATGTGTTCTTTTTGTTTAGTTCTTGATTTTTTAATATAAAATTATGTTTTTACTCACTCATCTGACATTTATTGAGTCCTGCTAGGTGTTTGTTACTGGGTAGGACATTCTACTTAGCCAGCCCTCAACATGCTTACAGTCTGATTAGGACAAGGGACAGCCAAAGAGATTCTACATAGTGGGATAAAGACAGTGCTCTGTGGAATAAAGGACACGCTTTTGGTGTAGTGAAGGCATGACCTTGGCACAGTGGATCACCCAAACCAAATTACAATGCTCTCTTTTCATGGAGGATCCAACTAGCAGAGCCGGAAAGTGGGTTTTCCGCAACTTAGCTCTGAGGTCCAAAGGAGAGGTCCCTAAGCCTGGCTCGTCAGTTTGCTAGTAAATTTGCCTTATTAAGTGACATTTGCCACTTGCCGTAGTTAGGGCAACCCCAAAGTCCTCTTCTGGTAGAACCTGGTAGAACTCCATGGTTGCCATACAGGAAGGCTCAATGTAGCCCCAGTTTGAAACAATCTTTAAAGCACCTACATTTTTCTGTTTTTGTTGGGAAGTCCTAGAATGCTCACCTTCTAGATTAAGGATTAAAAGGAAGGATGGCAGTTTCTTGGCAATGAGAGGACATGGGGGGACCACCAGCATTGCTGAAGTAGGCCACCTCTGATAGTATCTCTCCTTGTTCTCTGGAGAATCACTATCATCTTTGTGCATCTCAGGGGATTCATCTGTAATAAATCAGGCTCAAGGAACCTTAAGCAATGGGAAAGAGGACATTTTAGCTTTACAGCTGTGCCCACGAAGGCCCACAAAGGAAAGAAAGTTGTGCAGGCCCCATGTGATGGCCACCAGTCTCCCTGCATGTTCTGACCCTCAGCAGGCCTGGAGAACCAGGACATTACAGTGGTCAGGGGACCTTCTGAGGCTGAGGGTTGAACTCTATTTATTTATCCCAGTGGTGAACGAGGAATCTTACTGCCTGTCTTGAAGATCCCACAATTAAACAGGCAGAGAAATGTATTTCATAAAATATGTATATTGCTTTGTACAAAAGCACTTTAATCTCTCTTAGCTCATAGCCAAGATGAGCGATGAGAGAAACAATCTTTCACTGCTTGTTAAAAATGGGCACTGGCCAGCAGTATCTTCTGGGGTGAAGGCCTATCATCATCATTGTCATTGTCACCACCACCACCATCATCATCACCACCAGTTTTACTATTTATTTAGCCACATGAGCTCTATGGGAGTTCAGACTGTCTCATTTATTAAATTAGCTCTCTCACCTAGTAATTTGGTATGTTCTAGCTGCCTAACAAATATTAGATGTTATAAATGTTTATTAAAAATGAATGCATGCATGAATGAATGGATGAGGTTCTACATTAATTATGTTGTTCTTAGATACAACCCCATAAGGTGAGTAAGGTAGATTTCTCTACTTACTTTGTCTTTATTGAGCCTTGTCTCATAGGATTCAATCCTTTCAGATCTCATGGAGATCATTGTCCTGCTCTTGTCTGGTTTTCCTCCTTGGGCAGAATCTGATCACTGGGCCTGCCTGCTCCTGTCTCCCTGGCCCTGGATGGTGCCTTTGCTTGAGTGTGAATACAGCCCTTAACCCATTTCACCCCTGCACTCTATCAGGCTAACCTCATTCCTGTGGGTAACATCTCCCCACCAGCACAAGAGCCTTCAGAGCAAATTTTCCATTATTAGATGGAGCTGACATGCAAGAACAATTGAACTAAATTGATTGTATTTTCCAAATCATCGCCCAGCTTCTAATTCTATCTGTGAGATGGACTAATTTGATCCAGAATTAGCTTCTAAATTGAGAATCCAAGCCCTTGACCAGGAAGGGAGGAAAGAATCTTTGTGTAGTTCAGGAGGGAAGGAGGGCTGTACGCATACAACAGGCTTCATGGCTCTCCCAGAAATGTTCTCTTGGTGAGGAGCAGGCAATGTACATCCAGGGTGGACTCCTGTCTTGTTCCTCTGCCCAACTGGATGTCCTTCCCCTGCTACCTGTACATTGGGTAATGGTGTCTCAAAACCAGCTGAATAGAGTGGTGGGCTTGCATTATGGCCCCACTGGCCCCTGTGGAAAGAACTAAGGCAATGATTAGAGGTAGGCGTTAATAACTTTACACCTCAGAGTTAGAAAGAACCACAGGCCATCCATTCAACCCCCTACAAGATATTCTAGCACACACACCCTGAGAGACACCTTTTCTATTTCTCTTTTAGCCCAATGCTAGAGACCCTTTTGCCTTTAAAAAAATTATATTTCATTGATTGTGCTATTAAAGTTGTCCTCATTTCCTCCCTTTGCCCCCCTACACCCAGTATCCCCCACTTCCTCAGGCAATCCCTCCCACCCTTCTCTTCATATCTTCGAGTCATGTGCATAAGTTCTTTGGTACTCCATTTTCTGTACTGTTCTTTACATTTCCATGGCTATTCTGTAACTACCTATTTGTGCTTCATTTTTTAAAAAACTTATTTATTATTTTTAGAGAGAGGGCAAGGGAGAGAGGCAGAGAGGGAGAGAAATATCAGTGTATGGTTGCCTTTCACTTGCCTCCAGCTATGGACCTGGCTGGAGACCTGGGTTTCATCCAAGTTATGTGCCCTGGCTAGGAATTGAACCAGTGACCTTTGGGTTTGCTGGCTGGCACCTATCCACTGAGCCACCAGCCAGGGCCGTTTGTACTTCTTAACCCCCTTACCTCTTCACCCATTCACCACCCCCCTTCCAATCAAGAAACCATCAAAAATATTCTTTGTAGCCATGATTCTGACTATGTTCATCTTGTTTGCTTAGTTTGTTTTTAGATTCAATCGTTGATAATTTTTTTGCCATTTTATTGTTCATAGTTTTGATCTCCTTTTTCTTAACATTTAATATAATAATAGTTTTGTGATGATGAATTCCTTTAGTTTTTTCTTGTCTGGGAAGCTCTTTTCCTGCCCTTCAATTCTAAATGATATCTTTGCTGGGTAGAGCAATCTTAGCTGTAGATCCTTGATGTTCATGGCTTTGAATATTTCTTGCCAATCCCTTCTAGCTTGAAAAGTTTCTTTTGAAAAATCAAGGGGAGGAAAAATGAGATGAATATAATATAACTAAAAAATAAATTAAATAGAAAAGAAAAGAAAAATCAGCTGTCAGTCTTATGGGAACTCTCCTGTAGGTAACTAACTGCTTTTCTCTTGTTGCCTTTAAGATTCTCTCTTTAACTTTCACCTTTGGCATTTTAATTATGATGTGTTTTGGAGAGGATCTTTTTGCATCCATTTTGTTTGGGACTCTGTGCTTCTTGGACTTGCATGTCTATTTCATTCCCCAAATTAGTGAAGTTTTTTTGTTCACTGTATTTTTCAAATGGATTTCCAATTTCTTGCTCTTTCTCTTCTCCTTTTGGCACCCCTATGATGTGAATGTTGGACCTCTTAATATTGTCCCAGAGGCTGCTTTTACTATCCTCATTTTTTGTGGATTCTTTCTTCTTCTGGTTGTTCTGATTGTTTGTTTTTTTCTTCATTATGTTCCAAATCATTGCTTTGATTCTCAGCTTTATCCACTGTATTGTTGCTTCCCTGTAAATTCTTTATTTCAATTACTACATCCTTCATTTCTAACTGGATCATTTTTAATAAGCGGTTGAGGTCCTCATTAAGTTCCCTCAGAATCCTTATAACCAGTGTTCTGAATTCTACATCTGGTAGATTGCTTATCCCCATTTTGTTTAGCTCTTTTTCTGGAGTTTTGACATGTTCTTTCATTTGGGTCATGCTTCTTTGTCTCCCATTTTGGCAGCCTTCATGTGTTTGTTTCTATGTGTTAGGTAGAGCTGCTTTGACTTTGTGCCTTGGTAGTGTGGCCTAATGTCGTAGGTGTGCTGTAAGGTCCAGTGGCACAGCCTCTCCTATCACCCAAGCTGGGTACTTGAGATGTGCCCTTTGTGTGGATTGACCACCCTCCTCTTGTGGTTGAGTCTTGGTTGCTGTTTGCAGGTCAATGGGAGGGATTTACCCAGGCCAGTCAATTGCAAGAATTGGCTGTGACCGCTGACCACCAACCTCCACCCTCTGTGGAGTATCAGCTGTGCAGAGGCAGGGTGGTGGTCCGATGTGGTCTGTTGCTGTCCACTTGGTGCACTGGCCCTGGGGCCTACTGTGTGATGCAGGCCAAGGTCAGCCCCCACCTTTGTTTTGCCTGGGACAACCCTGCCTGAGCTATAAAGCAATCTGAGATGGTTGCTACTTGTGGTAGGCTTGGAGATTCCTATGTGAAGTTAAATCATGAATCTAAACTGGCTGCTGCTAGTGCTGAGCCTGGAGCTCACTGAGACCAGCTGTTGCTTATTTGATGGGATTTAGGAAGTTGTGAAACATGAGCCCAAGACCGGCCATTCACATAGAAAAGCAGCTTGGGTGGGCCCCTAAGCTGGGTGGAGCAGAATCTCTGGGGAATCTCCCAGATTGTCATACAGTGTTAGCTAGGTTGATGGAAACTCAGATACAGCATCAGCTTGCCAGCTCTGTGAGGGGAGGGTTTAGAAAAGGGACCCTGGCTCTGGAGCTCAGAGGGAGTCTGAGTAGGTGATTCCATAGGTTTTTAAAAGAGGAACTGCTTGGGGCTCCAGCAGTTTATTCCATTAACTCAATTCCTGCTGGTGTTTGCAGCCAGAAGTTGTGGGGACTTATCTTCCTGGCGCTGGAACCCTGGGCTGGGAGGACTGGTGTGAGGCTGGGGCTACTCACTTCCAAGATATCTCACCCAAATTTTTATTCACAACATGTGGGTGAGGGACCATCTGTTCTGCATCTGCACTCTTTCTACCAGTCTGTATGGATGTGGTTTCTTTAATCCTATAGTTGTCAGACTTCCATTCAACTCAATTTCTGATAGCTCTGAGTGATGGTTGTTCTATTTTTTTTTCTCAGATTTTTAAAAAAAATTTATTGTTGTATTACATCCATCCCCTTTTTGCTCCCCTCTGTCCCCCTCCCCACCCACCCATTCCTCCCAAAGTCAATCCCACCTGTTGTCCATGTCCATGGTTCCTTTACACTAGGTTCTTGTCTAAGCTGTTCTATTTTTATTTTTAAATAGTAATATTGTTGTGGTTGTGGGAAGAGGTGAGCCATCTTGACCAGAAGTCTGCCCCTTCGCTTTTTAAACATTCCATTCCATCTTTAGTTTGTCTCCCAAATTAGCAAGTTCTTTCTATTGAAACCGAAAACTGGTTACTTTTTTATTCTTTGGGTTATGTTCTCTCAAACTTTGAGCAGAGCGTCTCACACTTTAAAGTACTCAGGAACCCCCTGATTCTGATTAGAATCTGATTAAAATGTAGATTCTATTCTGGAGGCCATAAGATCTGCATTTCAAAGAGAGTTCTGAGGTTATGCTGATGCCAAGGGCCACTGAGCTCACTTTGAGTAGTGAAGGCTCATGGATACAAGACAGGATAAATGTTTGAAGGCAGCAGTAATGCCCATTTTGACTTCTCTTCACTAAGATAAAACTACATTCCATGAAATTAATAGCAAACATGTTTTATAGATTCATAGAATGTCGAGACTAGAAGATACCTGCTTTTAAAGAGATCACACCTATATATATACATATATATACACACACATATATGTGTATATATATATGTGTGTGTATATATGTATATATATATATATACACATATATAATTTATTTTACAAATAAGGAAGAACCCTGAGACCCTAGCAGGTCCAGATATTTGTGCAATGTTATAAGGCTGGCAGAGCTGAGACTAGCTAGAAGTAAGGTTTGCAGAACTAGCGTCTTTCCTTCTTAAACTGTGCTGCCTTCAGATATTGGACATTGGAGGAACAGAGAAGAGAAGGTGATAAAATGTGGTCCCAGCTGCACAGGAAGCAGAAGCCCAGAAGAGGTGGTTCTCTGAGGGATACCCCACGGGGTAGTAGAGTGTAGTAGCTCCTTCCAGGGAAGATCAGAGGAGAGATGTGTGCCAGGAAGAAGGCAACAATTAAGTGAGTGGGGAGATACCTGGAGAGACAAGACAGGAAGAATCCTGGGCTATTGGTCCTATTGACTCCTATTGAATAGGAAGAGATACTGCCGGTAAAAACAGATTGAATCCTATAATACGTTTTAGAGAACACGGGTACCCTTCCTTCCCATTCCTGCAATATTTGTCCCTTCTCTCTACATAGCACTTAGTTGTTTGTGCAATACTTCCTGTTTACTTATTTATTTCCCCACCTATATGTGACAAATACCTTGAAAGTGAGAATCATGATTGTTCACCATTACTTTTCAAATAGAATCCAGGGTGTGGCATATAGTAGGTATTTAATTTTTTTGATGTATAAATGCCTTAATAATTAGGAGTAAGAAGTCAAAATCTAAAACTGTATGGTCTAATAAAGGAAATTTGATTAGTATAAAGCTAAGAAAAATATCTTGATAGGAAAATGTGGTAATTAGACCTGGAGTAACTAAGACTTGTGTGTAAATGATGATAGAAATTGGGGAATCAAGGGTAATTCCTCTGTTTGTACATCAAAGAAGTAGGGCAATGATGGGCAAACATCAAATGTCTCAGGGAAAATCAAGAGGTCTGTTTTGGACATTAAGTTTTGGTGAACATTAGATATTTGAGGAAAGATTCTGAGTGGACAGTTGGATATAGCTGGTATCCCTAGATCTGGAGAAGTGGCTGGGCTGGAGAAGTGGCCTGAGTCCCTGCCCACTGCTGTAGCCAAAGCAGTGCCACACCAGTGCCACCAGGGTAGAAGCACTAAACCATTTTTTCTGCAGCTTCAAAGGAGGACAGGCAGCTGACCACCAGGACTCACTGGAGGCCCAGGTTACCACTGCTCAGGGACCCTCAGGGCCTTGAAAGGGCCGGCAAGGTAAATAAATATAAGGGAATGGAAATGGAAAATGGAGACATACCTGTGGGGACCCTTCAATGTGAGAGAGAAAAATCACAGCACCCAGAGCAGGTGGGACACAGAGGAAAACTAACACATGTTAGTTTAACACAACCAGAGCACTGAGGCTGATGAAACCACAGCAAAACCAAAGTTTCCTGGAACTAAAATTCACAGGTTTCAAGCTGGGAAAATAAAAAATTGGTAGCTGAATTAAAGAAGATGATAGCAAATCCTGAGAAATAAATTAGTGTTTTAGAAGGTTAAAGTGGAAGAACTATCTCAAATATGGAGTGAAAAGTAAAGGGGTGTACATTATGAGGCAAAATAAAAAGATATTTGGGGGACAGATTCTGGAGACTTCACATGTAAACAGTAGCATTTCTAAAAGGAAAAGAAATGGAGAAGAAATAAAGAAAAAACACAGGATTTTTTTTGGGGGTTGGCCACAAACTTGAGTCTAGAGCTAGAAAAAGCTTATTAGTTTCTAGGTAAAACTGACAAAGTCTCCCACCTGGACATATATTGGGGAAAGTGGAAAACATACATCTTCATCTTCACAAATACCCCTCAATTCTAGACACATGAGTGTCTTTATCTGAGCATGTTAGCACCATCCACATTGTCCCTCAGAAGAGTTTGGGGGACTCTGGTTCGACAGTGCCCATCCTCAGAGGGGAAGGGGTGTCTTTGTACTGCTCTCCTGCTGTGAGTGGCAGGATGTAGGCCGGGCATCCCTCTATCCACAGAAAGATATCACAAACCAAATCCCAGGTGCGTGTTGAAGAAGAAGGTGGGCTAGCAGCCAGTGTCTGGGTGTGTGTGTAGGGTTGACGACCTGAGGGAAATGGGCGTATTGCAGACACTTGTGCTTTTCTTCAGCTGGATTGCACACACACTTTCCAATGCACGGGAGCCAGTGTCTCCAAGTCACCTCGTGGAGGGCACAGCACAGAGGGCAAGGCTTGGTTAACAGTGAAGTCATGATTCCATAACGCTGGCCTGGAATGATGAATGTCATGCATCAGCCTTAGTTTGTGTCTTCTCTGAGATTAAGGGACCAGGTAGAGGTCTTTGGAACAAATGTGGAGACCATAGCAAATTCATCAAATAGAACAGGCCTTTACAAAAATCCCTGGGCCTTGGGATACCTGAGAGGAATACAGCTGTTGACATTCTGTGGATTCTTGAAACTGCAGGGAGCAATGCTAACTACGAATGGGATTTTGGAGCTGTGTGTCACCGTGATAGGTCCTGAAGGCACAGGCCCTAGGTGGTTTAGGCATCTCTGTGTGATCTCGCCAACAAAAGCCAGGGGTCTGCCAAAGGGTGCCTTCCTGCTGTGTCCTCCACTGTGCTGAGAATGTGGCAGTAGGCATGGTGAGCAGGTGGCTGAGCACAGGCAACGCTACATTAATGCAACTTATGACATTGATTTGGGGAACCTGGTAGAATACAGAGGTCATCTGGTCTACCCCTCTCCTCCACCTTTCTGGACACATGTTGAAGAATAACAGTCATGTTAGCTAATGTGCGTATCATCTCACACTATTTAGTAGGCACGGGAAAATATATGATTTCCTTATGTTTATGTTACCTCCTTGCCATACTGCAATGAGCTACAAAGGGACATGAATTATTATGTATCCTCTTTACAGAGAGGACAAAACTGAGAATTGAGGTAGATATGTAGATAAAGAAAATAAGAAACTGTGAGGATCAATTGACCCCAATTCTTTACCCCTCCCTGAATCTATACCTATGTCACAGTCTTATTGTGGGCAGAATACAGGTCCTTATTCTGTGACTCTGGGCCTTACTTTGGACATCAGCAAATGGGGTGGAAGTGACAGCAAGCCATTTGGAGCTCACTCCTGAAGAGGCCTTGTAGATCTTTGCCTTTTCCCACCTTTGCCATGGCTATGGACTGAGTTTGGCCTTTCAGCCTGGACTGCAGAATAAATACGTCTGGAACGGAACCTCCAGGACGTGCTGACCTACAGCTGGATGCTGAGAAGCCCCCATTAGCCTGCTGATCTGCTGGAAACCACTGAGGTTTTGCGGGTTTGTTTTCATTATGCAGAGTTATTACCGCGAGAGCTAACTGATGCTCTTGGAGACAACATGTCCTGAGTACTGCCCCTACTTTGGGGTGCAGAAGAACTGGAGGGTCATGCAAAAGCACAGCCTCACAGGACCCCAGGGGATTTGGATCTGCTAATTCTGTGGAGGGCCCCTGGAACCTCCATTTTATATTTGTGCGTCATGGTTCTGTGACAGGTTGTTTGCTTGTTATCTACTGAATGGGTAAGTGATGCTACTGTCTTGGTTCACCAGCGGCTGAGAGATGGTGTTAGAGATTATTTTCACATCCAAGACTTTTGGCTCTGAGTCCAGACATTTCCCTGTGCAGCCCAGCTTCAACAGGGTATGTGTGTGTGTGGGGTGGGGTGGGGGTGGGAGTGATGGGGACATGTACGTGGTGCGGCCTATTCTGATGGGGACCCTACTGTGTGCACCGCGAATGGTGCAGCTCTCACCCAGCCACCGGTTCCAGAAACTGGGTTAAGGCTCAGCTCTGAAATCCTAGCAGCTGCAGCTTCTTGGAGCGAGCCCCCCTCCCATCACGCGTGTGCATGCAGGAAAGACGGTACTTTTCTTTCCACCAAGATCAAATTGGCCTCCTTGTTGCCAGCTCAAAGCAGATGTTTATTTGTTGTTTCCATGTTTTCAACTGTTGTGATGAGGTTTGCCTCCTTCTCCTTTAACTGAATTACGTGTCATTTAGCTCAGCGGTGCAGGCTGCAGCGTGAGCGGGATCCGTCTGTCATGCGGGTTTCCAGCTCCTTCCCTGCAACCCGGTCTCACCGGCACCATCACCAGGCACCCGGGCCCTGGGGCCCTTCACCAGGACCAGGTGGGGGGCTGGGGTTGCTGAGAGGACTGTAGTCTCTCTGCTGCATTCCTATGGCCCCGTTCTGTGAGTGCGCGGGAAGGCGGGACCAGAACCAGTTTGCCTGTTTGTGGGCCCGTTGGCCACACTGCGTTCACCTCTGTCAGCTGACTCGAGTATGAGGGAAGGAGAATGAAAACAAGTTGTCAAGAGAGCCTGTGCGCCTGCAGATGGCTGGGGACAGTGACATGGAACTGGGGATGGGGAAGGGGCAGTCTGCCCTGGAAGAGCTTCCACTCCATCAGGGGAGATGCCACAGGGGCAGCATGGCCTAGGGACTGACTTCTGGGGGACAGGCGCTGGGCTTCTTGACTTGAATCTGAAAGTCTGGAAGGAGAACGAGGCTCCCTTCAGAAGATGTGTGGGCAGCAGGCACTGCACATGTGAGAACGGCAGGTGCACAGGGACTCCAGGGGCACGTTGTCCACGTTTAATTTTTCTCATAGAGTCAGCAAGTGGACCCAAGTCCCCTGATCCAATTTTCCTGGACAATAACATTGCAGTGAAGGAGAACCACAGAGGAGGCTTCAGCCCAGAAGAAGCTGTCCAGCCTCCAGAGCACAGCCGCACCAGAGGAGAGCTACAGGGAATAGCCACAGGGAAGGTTCACAGAAATGCCGTCCTCAGCTGCAGCCGCCAGAGGGTTCCTCTCGGAGACCCCGATGCCCACCAGATCCACTCTGATGATGGAAATTGGGCTCTAATTACCACGTCATCACCCCCACCATAGCCACAGGCTCTGTGGGGCTACGAGAGAGGGACCCTTCTTCGTTCTTTAAAACCTGGAGTCTTATCTTACCTTTCTGTGGCGCATTTCAGTGGATAAAGAACATCTCTCTACTGATCCCTTGTTGGCTCTGGGCACCCTGATTTCCAGTTCACCAGTAAGGATGGGCAGGTTCAAGAGAGGACCAGGTTTACATCGTTCATTGGTGGGCACCTGAGGTTTCAATTTTTTTTTTAAGCCATATCTCTAGTTTATCTCTGCTTCTGGGTTGGGGAAAGGAAAGGAAGAAAATGACAGTTATTGATTGCCTCTCATGCTAACTGTTTAATGAATGCTACCCATGCTATAAGGGAAGAGATGGAGGCTTAGAGAAGGTAAATAATGTGCCCCTGTGGACCGGCTGCTGATTGGGCAGCTGGCATTTGGGCTTCAGATCTAACTGCACTTTCAGTGTGATGATCCAGGTATCCCTGGCCCTGAGACACAGCTGGGCTCCTCATGAATTACACCTCCGATGCTGTGTAGCTTTCTAGGCCTACGCAATTCAGTCTTGCAAGGGAGTCTGCTGTCATTGGTCTGTTGGTATTTAAGCCATAGCCACACTTGGTGGGCCCTCTCCAAAGCCTTGTCTGTTTGGGTTGGTGGGTGTCTCAGAATTAGACCTCATCTCTACAGCGGTGGGGATGGGGGAATGGGCCCTTGTCCTGGAAGTCACCGGAAGCTACTACACATTTGACTGCAGTCTTTGTGGGGGTGGAGTGTGGAGGCTGGTCCCAGAGGCCGTGAGCCTACCTGCTGTGTCCACTGTACTGAGTGTCCACCATCCATGGCCTTCTGTCAGTGATAAGCTGTTCCTCCGCCTGCTCCTCCCAGAACCTCCAGAGACCTGTGGCTTTGGCTGTGACCCCCATCTGGCCCCAACTCGCTGGTCATGGAGGAAAGGAGATTGGCCTGGCTATTGTATGGAGCCTGATCCCAAGGACCAGTGGCCAATGGGAGGATTTCTGCCTCAGTGTGGGACAGACACCCTGAGACTCTGACCTGGTGCTCTGGAGGTGTCTTAGGTTTGATCCTAAAGGTCATAGAGCGTGATGCTGAGTTTACATTATAATTCAGATCATGAGAATTAGGGACCATGGTAGTAAATGGGATCTTTCAAGTTTTGTTAATCAGTAAGCAAATGAGGTGCGATACTTTGCAAATTGGTGGTAGAAGCTCAGAGAACGAAGGCATTTCCGGGCTGCCTCGTCCCACCCATTCACCTCACAGGTACCACAGCCAAGGCCTGGGGAGGGGAGTGATGGATCGTCTCTAGTTCTGCAGCCAGTAAGTGGCGGGGCTGAGATTGGATTCACATTTATGGGCTTTTTTTTTCCTTTTTAAATTATTCCATCATGTTGCTAGTTTCTACATCCTATTTCTCATCTTCATTTTGGCCCAATTACCAAATTATTTCAGATCAAAATGTTCATTTGGGCTGTAAATTAGCTGAATAATTGCTGTGTGGATCTCATTCCAAAAGGCCTTCAGCTACAGAGAACCATCAAAGCAGCCTGGGCAGAGCCCGGCTCTGCACCCTCAGCCCTAGGGGACAGGGCTGGGCCAGGAGGGCCCCCTGCTCAGCAGAATGGTGCCCCCCACCCCCACCTTCCCTCAGGCCCCACTGTGCAGCACAGGCAGGGAGAGCCTGGATAACAACAGAAAGCAAGACAACATGTTGCCACAAAGCTATTGATTCTTCCCACAGTCACTCATCGGTTCATTTCTTCCTCAAACTCTGGTTTTTCCCAGGAAGAGAGGAAGGCTTGACAAAATAATTTTAAAGTTCACTTGAAAATATGTACCGGAGAAAAGAGTGAAGAATTATGATGGAGGTGGTGAATGAGGGGTTTTATTTTACATACACCAGGACATACCATGTCTCATCACTCACGGAGACAGGACGGCAGTTGAGGAAGAAAGAAGGATTTGCAACAGGGCCTCGTAACCTAGCAGAGGAGCGGGGAGAGGGTGGGAGAGGATAAAAAGCCTTACTGTTTAGGAAAAATAAGCAAGTTAGAACCTCACTTCATACCAGATATTAAGAGCAATATATTTTCATGGGAAAAGCAAACCATACTGAAATTAGAAGAAAAATGAGGTGTATGTTTTACTGCTAAATGAAAAGGGTGGTCTAGGCATAAAGGTCATGGGCTAGATACCAATTAATTTGATGACATGAAAAATCCTGTGCATCAAAAGTATTATTAAGAAAAATAGTAAAACCCCAGTAGGAAAATAAAGATCATAAAGGGGCAGGTGGAAATGTCAATGACTAGGTAAGATATAAACATACTCATTTTCCCCCCAAATCAAATAAATGCAAATTAACAAAAACAAAAACAAACAAAAAAAATGATGTGCTCATTTTACCTATAAAATTAGCAAAGATTTAAAAAAATATATTTTTGACTTGCTTCACTCAGGTAAGGGTATACTAAATAGCCTTTTTATATACTAATTGCTGATGGGAGGATAAATGGAATGAACACATGTGTTAAAAGTCTTTATGTGTGTTCAAACAAGCTGATTAAATAATTCTCCTTTATGTTTGAGTTTTATGCGCAAAGATGTCATCACAGTGTTGTTTATTAGCATTGTAACCCAAATGTTCACTCACTTTAAAAATCATTTAGTCAATTGGTGCATAGAAAGTACATGCTTTAAGCACTTTGTGAAACTTGTAATTTAGTGGGGAGACAAGAAATGAATGAACTAACAATAAAGAATGTTCATCATCACAAGGGAAAAAATTGAGGTGATGGATGTTGATGAAAGTTATTTGGTATTCATTTCATAATATAGACTTATATCAAATTACTCTATTGTACACCTAAAATACAATGAATACAATGTTACATGTCAACTATATTTCAATAAAACTGGAAAAAAGAATTGTTCAGCAATTATGGTATCGTTATGGTATAGCCTTACAATAAAATATTATGCGTCATTCAATGTGATGCAAGTATTGACATCCATCCATCAAAAAAAAAAAATTATTGAATACCTAACATGCACTAGGAAGTATGCTAAGACATAGCGGATAGAATTGTCAAAACAGATACATTTCCTACCCCCATGGCCCTCATATTAGCAGGCAACTGTTGATAAGGACTGTGGTAGAAGTACAGGTCAGTGGTGGCCCAAGAGAGGCCATTACTTTCTCAATGAGTGATTAGAAAAGGCTTCATGGAAGAAGTGCCATTTAAGCTGGGACAGCAAGAGGGAGCTAGTCAGGTCAAAAGATGCATCGAGAAGAGTTACAAACAGATGTAGGGAGGTGCCTAAGAAAAAAGGTGGATAAGCCACTATATATATAAGATGACATCAATTGTGAAAACCTATCAGGAGCAGATACACCAGAAGCTTAGCAGTGGCTGCCAAGGTTATACGTGACCCTTATTTCCTGCTTTAGCCCTGTCTGCGATGTCAGGCCACAACCTGTTTGAGTGTTGCTCTCCCGTCCCGGGCCTCCCCGTACCTGTAACCGCTGGCGAGTCCTCTGGCTGGCCCTGCACTGCAGCAGCACAAATGCAGGAGGGGACGGGTGAGTCCCAAAGGCTCGGAGAGAAACCAAGGCTGTGTCTTGTTGGGAAAGTGCCCAGGGCAATAGGGAAGAAGGAGGGACCCCTCGCCACCCACAGGGAGAAAGTGAAAAATTGTATTTTCAAGATAAGCTGTGCTCAGCGGACCTTGATGTTTCCATTTTGTTTTTGATAGAAAAGCCGCTCTTGGAGGAAGACGGTCTCCACATGGTGTGGAGAATGTTGGAGGACTGCCTGGGGGAGGCGCTTTCGAAGCAGCTGAGGGCAGGGGCACTTCCTCTTGGAGCAGGTGCTTGTCTGGCCTCTCCTCTGCCCCCTGCGCTGCCCCAGGTGTCACACCATAGCCCTGAGTCTGCTCCTAACTGGGCAGGAAACGTCTCTCCTCAGGTCACTCTTCTGGTCTAATGCCTCCAGCTTCTATTTCCAAGAACCAACTCCCAACTCTCCGGCCAGAGTTTCTAGAGCCCTGAAGTGTGGCCCTACATGACCTTGTCCTCTATCTAGAATACACTCCTCTCTCTCCTGTTACTCAGAAAAGCCTTCTTATTCTATAAGGTCCTGTTAAAAACCTCACTTCCCTGTATAGTTTTTCCTGATCACCCAGTGCAAACAGGCGCTTTTCTCTCACTTGTCTGGCATTTATTGTCAGAAACACTCCTTTGACGCTTACCACATTCTGCCTTTTCCCCCCAGTTATTTGTCACTGTGTTTGCGACTTCCTCCCCAGCGTGTGATAACTGTTCTCCTTACTGAGAAGGTGACACTTTCCCTTTCCGCTCAGCCCTCCCAGGTCCCGCCCAGAGGTACCCACCCTTGGCGTCTGTTCTGGCTCTTTTTGAATAATCATTCATTTTTATCCACCACAACATATTTCCTATGTGACTAGAAAGTACATCCAGCTTACCCCAGCATTCCCTGAGCGCCTAGCTTAGAGCTGCTGCCTACCAGGCGACCCCATGAATGCTGAGTAGCCGCGTGAGCGAGTGGAAGTGAGTTTGGAGCCTTTGGAGGGCTGTTCTGATGTGTTACAGGTGGGCTGTGATGCTTTTCTTGTTTTTCGTTTTGCACAGAAAGTACTAGGCATCTAACAGGTGCTTAATGAACACAAAATGCTTTGCTATTTGAGATACGTGTCACTTAACAACAGGATAGATTCAGGGAAAGGTGTTAGGCAATTTTGTCTGTGCAAACATCACTTACACACACCTGGCTGGTGTAGTCTGCTGCACACCCGGGCTGTGTGGTCCAGCTTACTGGTGCTCGGCTGGCATGTGATTGTACTGAGTACTGTAAGCAATTGTAACAAATGGGCAAGTATTTGTGTATAAAAATATACCTAAACAAAGATAAGGTACAGTAAAACACTTAAAAACGGTGCACCTGCTCTAAGATACTTGCCATGAATGGTGTCTGCGGGACCGGGCGTTGCTGTGGGTGAGGCCGTGAATGAGGAGTGAGTAAAGTAGGCGAAGACCTACTGTGTGACTACACACTAATGCGGGCTCTATAAACACCAACTCATACGCTCTCTCCCTGCTTCCTTCCCTTCCTTCCCACAGGGTCAGACGTAGGACATCGCAGCTGTGGCTACGACTCTACGAACAGCGATGTGGGCTGGATGGATTGGACATGTCCAGGAGAAATGACCTTGGTCAGGTGTGGCTGGATGGTCATGACAGTGACTGGCAGGAAGGAGCGAAGGGTGGTCTGAGCACCAAAAAATCAGGGTGGGGAGCAGCCGAAACACAGGGGACAGCTGTGACGATGTGGATGTGACTACTGCAAGCTGGAGCAGTGGTCAGATTAAGAAACTTCCGTAATATTGATTAAAAGAAAGATGCTTCACATAGAGAGGTGTAGAAGTGAGGAATCCATATTTTGACTTTGGAAATTTGTTTTTGGTTCTAGTGGCCCTGTCTAGCACAGAGGACTCTCTCTGGTATTGAAATGATGGGAGAAATAAAGCTTATCTGTGCTTTGCATCATTGTAACCTGAAAATAGTTCCTAAGTGCAGGACAGGCTGGCTCCATGCAACCACCAAAGCCTTTACTGAAGTGGCAGTGGCCTTTTATACTTGTTAAGTGGCTTCTGTGGGCCTGTGTCCCTGTACAGGACCCTAGGTCCTCAAGGAAGAATTTTGACCTGTGTACCCTGGAGACTACCCAGCTGGATCTAAGGGGGGCGGTGGCACCCTCCATGTGTGTAGTGCGGTGGGGGGTGGGCTTCTCTGTGCTGAAGCTTCTCAGTGGCTGATGACTGGATGTCACTCAACACTGAGGTTCCATGAGCCAGAGGGGATCTGACGCCAAGCTCCATAGATGTTGCTCCCATGACAGGAAAAATATTCCTCCTAATTCACAAATCCTTCCGTTTCCTACAGGAACTTCAGCTCCATTATCTTCTGGGACTGCTGTCCTGTGCCTGGTTAGCGGTTGACTAAGATGTCATGACACAGGGCACAGGGATGCGAATGTATCGATAACTTTATTGTTAACAGTATTAGTCAAGACTGCCGTCCCAGATAGGCATCTGTTGGAAAGAAATAGGCACTTGATCCACTTTTCTCTCTTCCTTTGGTCTAAGGACTTCCTTCTGGGGATGATCCTACTTGTGGAGGTCAGTGGTTAGGCAGCAAGATTGAAACCTAACCCTTGTCTCCATCTGGGGAATTGTCCCCTGATTAGCGTCCCACCCCACTTTTACAAAGCTCCCCAACTGGAAATGCGACTTCCATCCACGCCCATCCAGGCCTTGGGGGCAGGAGGCGAATCGGGGTCTGCCTGCTTCCCAGAGGGACAAGTTCAGTGGTGGGCTGTGGCAACAGGATCAAACGAGGTCAAAATGCTGGGGCATCGAGGGGCAGTAACATCAGGCACCAGCTGGGAATCTGGATTTGCTGCCCCAACTGGCCTGCAGGGGTCCCAGCCCTGGGCTGGGCACCAGCCTCCATGGTTTATACACTCTTCCCTCCTCCTCCTTCTGCATAGTGTCCTAGTGAGAGGCGCTGCTTGTGGGCCCCCATCGTGGTCCCCTACCCTAGCGGTGGCAGTTCTGCCGAGCCTCTTAACCAAGAGAACACACCACCAAACTCCTCCTGGCTGTATTTATCCTGACAACTTCTGTCCCTTGTCTTTTCCCCCTGAGTAACGCGGTTCTTTTTATTTTTTTATTTTTTATTTTTTATTTTTTTATTTATTAAATAATTTATTTTATTTTTTATTTTTTATTTATTATTTTTTAGAGAGAGGAGAAGAGAGAGAGGCAGAGAGGGAGAGAGAGACGTCCATGTATGGTTGCCTTTCACCTGCCTCCAGCTATGGACCTGGCTGGAGACCTGGCTGGCAACCTGCTTATGTGCCCTGGCTGGGAATTGAACCAGCAACCTTTGGGTTTGCAGGCCAGCTCCTCATCCACTGTGCTACCAGCCAGGGCCAACGCAGTTCTTTTGATCCCAGCAAGTCTCAGAGAGGATCGGGACACAGAATTGCTTTTTAAAGCTGCCGAGGCTTCGGCATTCTGAAGGGAGAGACTCGCCTAGACCTTCTCCCCACTGGTGCATGGACTCTCAGCGGTGCGCCTGGCCACAGTTAACGGAGACTTGGCCTAGGAGCCCTGCGTGCTCCCAGCCCCCGGCCAGAAAGCTTTGCTTGGTGACCGAGTTGTCAAGAACCTGGGGCCACTCAGAAAAGGGGACCAGAGCTGCAGGAATGAGGAGAAAGTAGGAGGCAGCAGTCATTGGAAGATGGGAGAAGGCAGGGAAGAGGGAGAGGGAGGTGTTTCTGGTGAGCCTGAGGGGAGAGAGTGGGAAGGAGCTGGGTTTCCTAACCCGCACCATTCCTGTTTTGACCAAACCTGCCGTCACGGGGAGAGAAATGAAGCACATACTTCCAAAGGCTCTGGGAAGTCCGACGGAACGAGGCAGCTCTTCCTCCCTTCTTGGGTGTGCCTGGCTGGTTCCTGGGCTGAGCTCATGGGAGGGTGGCTGGCCCTGCCTCTACCCCGATGAGGGCCTGGCTGAGCAGGGCTGTCTGTCCTGGGAAAGGAGACGTCTGCTGTGTCTGTCATGGTTCTGCAGCAAAGCTAACTCTTCTGGGTCTTTCAGGCGGGGGCTCCCCTCTCCTCTGTTCCTGGGCCATTCCCTTCCAGTCAGGCCTCAGGGCCACTCCCTTCCAGTCAGGCCTCAGGGCCACACGGACCTGAGTGTGAATAGGGCTTGCCCCCTGCCTCGTTCCCTACCAACTCATTCAACCTCTCTGAGCTTCTGTGTTCTTACCTGTCCCGTTGTGGCAGGAGAGTGACAGGCCTGGGACAGCCCTTGGCATGTGCAACAAGGGAAACTGAGACAAAATAATCGAACAAGGCCAAACAACCCGAGCAATTGACAGCCAGCTAATGAGTCACAGGTTTTATCTTGCCTCACCAAGGTCCCTTAGGAGCAAATGGTTTACACACTCCAGGCTGTGCTGGGACAGGATGGCCTTAGTATCCGTCCCTCTTGGATGACATTCTGTGAAAATGCAACTGAACTAGAAGATAGCCCTGACCTCTCTCTACTCACATGTTGATGAATCAGCTCATTGAAGAACACACCTGAGGAGCTATTGCATATTTTGTTAAGACCCTCCCCCGAGACCTCCCATGGGATTCCGGCTTAGATAGATAAAAAGCCTCAAGATAAGGGACCCATGTCACACTTATAACCAGAGGATCCGTGGGCAGCAGCAGCCCATCCCGGGCATACCCCCACCCTGTCCCAGGGCCCCCTGTCTCTGATTCTTCAGTGAGCTTGCAGCAGCACCCCCTGGCTCACCTCCTTCACTGCGACTTGTATTTTCCAGCCTGGCTAAGCGGTCTCCTGGTGCTTCTTCTATTCTGAGCCTTCCCTTTGTTTCACTGGGCCAGCTTTAATAAACGTTCTCAAAACCACCTGGACTCGTGCTGCGAAATCTTTCCTGCAAGAAGTCAAGAGCCCATACGTGACTGGTGGTCTGAGGTTGACCCACTCCAGGTCCAGACCTGGTCTGGTAACAAAATGAGAGCGGAAGTTTGAGGGCCTAGGTGAAGGGCCTCTCAGCCTTTTTCTTTGAGGGGTCACCCACCTGAAGGGATGCCGAGTGTCCTCCTACAGCTCTGGGGTCGCTGGCTGGTGGCCCTCATCCCTGCTTCCTGATTGGTGGGCGGGGCACCCCCTGGTTCTGAGGAAGCCACCGTGGCATCTGGGGAGGCATTTCTGTCCTGGGCATTCTGAACCATGTCTGAGAGGCTGAGGGAGTGTGGCATGCAGAACTCTGGCGTGGGGGCCGGGGCTGGGTGGGACACATGGTGCAAACCTGGGCTCCACCGTCCCAGCCCAGCCAGGTCAGGGGATGCCCTGGGTATGTTTGGATGAGGACATCCAGACTCTGAAGTTTCAGGAGTTTAAAGTTTGATCTGTGAGGCAGCCTTCCAGGTAACAGCAGGCTTCTCAGTGACCTGGAGAAAAGAAAGGCCAGATGTAACCTGCGTCTGTATTTCCCCCTAGGTGTCTGCTGCTCCTCACTGTGGTACCACAGCTGCATTAGTGAGCTCTGAAGCTCCTTTGCAAGTGGGCTGTGACCCCAAAGTCTGCTCTCTGTGGGGCTCACTTTGGGGGGGATTGTAGGCGGAGAGGCGTGTTGGAAACTTTGACGTTTCCAATGGGACTACGTGTGCTTCTGGCCTTCATCTTCTGGTCATTGGGTCAGACAGCTCATCCTCACGACCTGGGAACTCAAAGAGCATAGCCGTGGGGTGCATGTCCCCCACAGGCCTGGATGAACCTCAAGATCTGGCCAATGGGGCTGGATAACCTTGGCATTCTTTGTTTACAGATTGCAAAAGGACTATTCAATTCAGCGTTAATGATCAATGGTTACGTTAATGAACACAAACCCAATCGGTATGGTAATGACCAAACGCATTTGTCTTTCTTTTAACAGAGTTTCAAACAAACATACAAATACAACACCAACTAAAAAAAATTCTTTATTCCCTAGGAGCTACCTAATTTGGGGGCTTTGACTATTATATCTCCATAGTCTGACAAGATCAGCAGGGTGCAGTAGTGCTGGGATGGGCAGTGAATGTCAATATTTGAATGTGTGTGGTTTATAGCCTCGGGAACTATTTCATGGGAAACTCAAAACATGAGGGCCGTATTAATAAACAAATAGAGCAACCCCACCCCCCAAAACAAAAACAAAACATACAAACAAAAAAGACCAATAGGCACAGCCAGGGAACATGAAACCTTCGTGCCAGGGCTGAGCAGACCCTCCCATACTCAAGCCCACTCAGCTCCATGGTTTGCCACAAGGACCAGCCGCTCCGAGTGGCAGGTGGAGGGCTGGTGATGGCCATTTCTCTGCCCTGGTGATGAATTTAAGGAAAGGATGAGAAAGAAACAGAGACAAAATACAGCCCCAGCAGACCTCATCACAGTCCACAGAAGAGGAGAGACCTGGGGTCCCAGAATTAGAGGTAAAGTCACCCCAAAGGGGTGCAGGTCCCAGCCCCACCCTAGTTTTTGGACTGCGAACATTCACCCTGCCCATTTTCCCATCCCTGTGCGGAGAACCAGAGAGGAGGAACAAGCTAATACATCCCATCTACCTTTAAAAGATCGTTTCAGTTTGAAGGCATCACCCAAAGCCTCTGCAAAGAGGATGGGTGGGAAGTCCACCAGCAGTGCCCAGGCTACTGGCTCTGTCCTCTGAGGAGCACATGGTAGTGGGGGCTGTCAGCAGACCACAGGTCACGGGTCCCTGGCTACTTCTAACACAGCTGCCGTTGGCTCCTTTGTCCTTTCTTTCTCCCAAGTGTGGGGAGCCCGGAGGACTCTTCCTCACTACCCTTCCCTTTGCTGCGTGTGTTCCCACACAGACTTCTTCCCTTGCCCTGCCTTTCCTTGGCACGGGGCTGTGCCCTGAGAACACCACAGTGAGCAAGGCATGGCCCTACTCTCAAACTAAGGCCCAACACTGGCTGTCCTTCTCCCCCAAGTTCCAGATTGGCTGGTACCTCTAACTCATCTGTTCAAAACCAGACCCATTATCATCTAACTTTCCTAGTGGTTTCTGGCCTCTCCATTTGCCGATCTCAAGCCCCATGGCATCTTCGTATCCTGCAGACACTTCCTTCTCACTTCCGGGCCACCTCCTTGCTTCCAGGTCCTGACTTGGCCCCTCCGGGCTGGGCCGTAACTCCTGCCTGAAGACTGCAGCCAGGGGGATGGTCCCAAGGCTGTGCTTTGGTGATAGCACTTTTATAGACACATCCAAAAGCATGTAAGCACCCAGTCATGGTACCTCTAACCATCTCTACATATTTTTAGTGCAGCCCATCAAAACTGTCAGCATGCAGTGTCAGTGCCCGTAGTGCCGATGGCAGGAGGCAGCAGGCCCTGGGACCTGCAGGGCATTGAGCGGTGGCTTTGGAAGGTGTCCCCTCCCAGGTTTGAGGCCACATGGCTGCTGCTTGCTCTGATTTACATCTAGGCCCCTGTTCTCCGTGGAACCACCTGGAGCCTGAGGTTGCCTCCCACTTATTTTACTCAGGAGGAGTAAGTAATCGCTCCCTCTGGACGCCATCAGTACTTGTCTGTGAGTAGCAATATATCACAGCGGTTACAACGCTGGGCTATTCAGATATTAATCTTCTAGTTGCTGGAGGCAGGAGGCCTGGGGGTCCCAAGGAGTAGCTAGGATAGGCAGAGGGACAGGTTTCAGCAGCAGCTACAGTTGGTATGGAGGCAAACAGGCCAGTTCAGTGATAAAGGCTGGCAGGAAATAGGAACCAGGTCCCACAGTTTTGATCTGTGGCGGTTCTTCTCTCAAAGGCCTAGCATGTTGCTGCAGTGTACAGTGGCAGTTAAAAGGACAAGCGCCCTGGCTGGTGGCACAGTGGATAAGGCACCAGCCTGTGAACCCAAAAGTCATTGGTTCCATTCCTCAGCCAGGCACATAATCAGGCTGCAAGCCAGGTCTCCAGTCAGATCTGTAGCTGAAGGCAGGCTAAAGGCAACCATACATTGATGTCTCTCTCTCTCTCTACCTCTCTCCCTACCCCTCTCTCTAAAAACAATAAATAAAATCATTTTTAAAAGTGAAAAAAAAAAAAAAAGGACAAGCGTTCTGAAGAAATAAAGACAAGGAGTAAAAACAGTCTGGTGGGTGCCAGGCCAGACTCCCTGAGTTCAAAACCTAGCTCTAACGCTTCTGGCTGTGTGACCTTGGCCCAGTCACTTAACCTCTCTGAGCTTCAGTGTCTTATTTGTGAAATAGATATAACATGGTATCTAGTACATGCCTGGGGGGCCGTGGATTGAATGAACGACTTAAGAACTGAAGAGTGCTTAGGCACAGTGCTTGATCACAGTGCTTGATCACAGTGCTTGGTCACAGTGGGTGAGACAGAACAGGAAGGTATGGAGGTGGCATGGTCCTGCGGGCACACTGGTGTTGTTGGCATGCTGACCAGCTGGCCCTCTGGTTGTGTCACTCTAAACTTGCTTCCTGTACTTTGATTGCATGAGCTTGCTGTCCTGTTGACGCATCACCTGTGAGCCTGGCCTGCATACAGGCCATGCCTTCCTTCCCCCCGCTGGGGTGCCCTGCCAGGTGCTGACCGTCCAGCGTGCCCAGCCTCACTTTCACTTTCTCCAGGAAGCCTCTGTTGACCAGCTTGGCTCACTATGGCCTCTGTCTTCGGGTCTCTCAGGACACTTGGCACTGCCCACTCAGTGCTTCGTACGTGCCTCCCAGATTCGTGTGATTTCGTCCATGTACCGTGAGCGCGTGGATTCGATGTGTATCCTTCTGGGCCCTGTGGGTGTGGCACAGCCATAAGTACTCTGGGAATTGTGTTCAGTTGGTGCTAGTCCGCGGCTAAGGCCATGTGCTTGCTGCCATGGGGACTGTGGGATGGAGGACTGAGGCTTGATACCGGCTCTACCTTTGTCTCCCGCTCATGCCATGAAAGTAGCCCGTTTATGGCGGGATCGGTGTGAGCAGAGTGGGCGTGTCCTGGCCCATTCTCGGTTCAGGAGGAAGAAGTCCTGACCAGTCCGTGCAGTGGGGAACATGGCCAGTTTGGCTCAGGCGGAGATGCCAGCCGCCTGGTGACACAGGGGCAAGGTGCTGCAGAGACACGCTCATCCCTGTTTGGACTTGGCCTCTGGACTTCTAGGGCAATGCAGGCCTACCCAGGGCGTCCTTCCCTGGGAGGGGAAGGTCGTGGAGAGCAGGCGGGTGCTGCTGGGCACGGCAGCCTTGTCCTGGGCCGGCTGTCTGCTGCCCCCCCACCCCCCCTCCGCGACAACACACAGAGGTAAACAGCTTTGGTGTCAGTAAAAAGACCTTGATGAACTGTTTTCCTCTTGGCTGATTTCTGCCTCTCCAGGGGAGATAAGAGAGAGGGAATGTGGAGGTTGAAGCCAAGAGGAGAGACACCCACAGAACTGGTGACACACACCCCTCTTACCACAAGTGGAGCCCCCCTGTCACAGGCGCACAGGGTGGCAGCCACTGTCACCTGTAGGCTCTGCCCCTTCCACGGGCTTCTGATGCAGCCAGAACAAGGGGGTTCAGCCCGGGCTGCTGGGGGCAAGTGACGGGCGGCCTAGGTGGCCTGAACCAGTTGTGTGCCAAGGTGACGGGGACAGTGGGCTGCTTTTAAGACAGAAGGGTCCCTCTGAAGCGTCATCCTCCTGCTTTGTGGGCCTGCAGAGGAAGCTTGCTGTTTACCTGTTTTTAGCTTGCCCGTGCCTGTCCAGGCTGAAGATCCGTGTGGTGACCTGTGATGCCCCCGGTTACAGGAGATGATGGAGTGAGGGGTCATCTCACAATACTTTGCACTTCCGTGGATGAGCGTCTGCCTCACCACGTTGCTGTTGGGATCCATAGATGTCCGAATCCCTGAGGGCAGAGACTGTCCTTTGTCGCTGTGTTTCCTGCCTTGAGCATGTGCCCAGGGCCGTCCCCCCCCACCAGATGGGCTGGCACTGAACTCTGCTGTGCTCCGTGCCCCTGGAGATGCACAATGCAGGGGCCCCAGCAGCAGGTGCTTAGCAATTACTTTGCGTGAAGGAAGGCATTCCACAGATGTTTACAAAGTGCCTGTTTGTTTTTAGGGACTGTGGGAGGCTCTGGAGTTACATTTAGACCAAGACAGACAAAAGCTCCCTTGTGACGCTTATTAGTGAGAAGAGAGGGACTGTAAACGAATGGAAAAGAAAAATACATCATATCCTGGAAGGTGCTAAAGGCAAAGAAGAACAGTAGAGCAGGGGGCACAGGGCAAGGCAGGGCAGGGTGAGGAGGGGGAGGGGTGGGGATGTTAAGAAGGGCCATCAGGGAAGTTCTCATCCAGAAGGTGCTATTCAGACAAAGACTCGAAGGAGAGGGAGTTGCTTTGCGCACGCACATGGGACACAGGACTGCCAGGAGCCTAGATGTGACAAGACTGAGAAACCCTAGGTAAGCTCATGGGCTGGAGCCAAGTGTGCAAAGGGGAGTAAACCTTCACATCAACGAGGTAACTGGGACCTGACTATGCACACTGGTCAGGGCCTTAGCTTTTCTTTTTGCGGCAGCTATGGGGCAGGGCTGACCCCCGAGCCATGCGGTGGGAAGCAACGGTGCTCCCGCTTCAGTGTCCACATTCTAATCTCTGGGCCCTGGGAACAGGGGCAGGTGGCCAATTTAAGGATCTTGAGTTAAGGAGATAATCCTGGATTACCCTGATGGGCCCGAAGTGGTTAGAAGGATCCTTGTGAGAGCGAGGCGGGAACCAGAGGGAGACAGGGCTGTGATGACAGTCAGAGCGAAATTGGGAAGAGGACTCTGGTCAAGGAATGTCGACGGTGCCTCTCACAGCTGGAAGAGGCAACGACACGGTTGCCCCTAGTGCCTCCAGAAGGGAACCCAGCCCCGTCGACCCATTCTGTCTTCCAAACTCCTGAACGCTTATCGTAAATGAACGTGTGATGTTTTAAGCTGTCAAATTTCTGCCGGTTGGTTACAGCAAAAACAGGAACAAATGCAGGTGTGAGAATGGTGATTCGTAGCTTGTGGGTGGCCCTCTGACTGGTGTGGGGTCTGGCTCCACTGGAAAGAGCAGGGCTGAGGGTGGGGTGCTGGCCTCTTCCCCACGTAGAGGTGGGTGATGGAGAGACTGGGCCACAGGTGCACAGCAGGTGACAAAGGACACTGATGGTGAAGGTTACTAGTGCAGACCTGAGTGGGGCACCGGCAGGGAAGCCCTCTTGCCTTTCTGTGGGAGCGGAAGTCCCCGTGGAACAGATGGGCGATTCCCCTGCAGGTGTGACAGCACCTTCATAATAAGGATTTTGCCCAGGCCAGTCTTCTGAGGCTTTTGCATTTCCTGCACAATGCTGGTGACAGGAGAGCTGGGCGGGTATCAGCTGCCAGAGGTAAGACATAGGCTGGCGGAACCTTGACCAGGCATTCAGCACTGACCTTAGGGAGTAAAATGGGCTTTTGCCCGTTTCCCCCACCCTGAGCCAGGCCAGACTCTTGGTGCCTAGAATTGTAATGCAGGGACCTTGTTTCCTGGAGTCTCCTTCTGGGCCCCCCGTGCTGTCCCGCCTGAGGGGTCCACTCCTCAGACACAGAGCTTTGCTGGGAAAACTATTCAATAGTGGCCAGACTGGCCCACCACTTAGATGTATATTATCCTTTATTCATTTCTCTTTGGTTTCTTTCCATATTGCCTCCTGACCTTGCTGCTTTCTTGTGTTATGTCATATAGAGAAAATAACATCTAAATGGTGTGTTCAAGCAAACTGGAGGGCATTTAAGGATATCTGTGTTACTTAAGGTTGATGAAAAATGATAAAATATACAATTTTAAGGAAGATAGTAAGTAATTTGTATAAAAGTTCCAGAAATCCATGAAAATTTTCAAGGAGAAAGCTGAGCTGGCCCCCATGAGCCTAACTTATTTTATGTATCTGTTTTGATGCTTATAATAATTAGAGCATAATTTGTGGCTTAGATGTAATGATAATTTGTTCAAATTCCTACAAGGCAACTTTGACTAGAAACTTTGTTCGCACAAGTAGGTCATTGAAATTTTTAAACCATTTTTTATAGTCATTCAAAAATTTACAACCGTTGAAATTATATTTAAAGGCTCAAACAGTTCTTCCTTTAATTTCATTGGCAAAAGTAATGTTGACATTTCTTATAAAAAGTGGAATGGATTTCTTTTTAGCCTTTTTCATGTCAAGTATTTAAAATAATTCTCATCCAAGTATCTATTTATTTAAAAAAAGATTTTATTCATTATTTTTAGAGAGAGGGGAAGGGAGGAGGAAGAAAGGGAGAGAAACATCAATGTATGGTTGCCTTTCACCTGCCTCCAGCTATGGACCTGGCTGGAGACCTGGCTTGCAACCTGGGTATGTGCCCTGACTGGGAATTGAACCAGTGACACTTGGGGTTCGATGGTCAGTGCTCAACCCATTGAACCACACCAGCCAGGGCTGGGTATCTATTTATTGATGTTAGAGAGAAAGAAAGGGAAAGAGGGAGAGAGAGACATTGATGTGAGAAACATCCATCTGTTGCCTCCTGTAGGTGTCCTGACTGGGATTTGAACCTGCAGCCTAGGTATGTGTCCTGACTAGAATGTGAGCCTGCAATCCCTTTGTGCACGGGACGATGCTCCAACCAACTGAGCCACCAGGCTGGGGCTCAAGTGCTCTAACACAATGACATGTGTGTGCACTGTGAGATCAGCCAGTTCAGACACTTGATGGTACATCCACGCAATAGTGTGTAAACATAAGGTGTGGGCCCATGCCTCCAGCTGCCCCTGCCAATAGTCCCTGTGGTCCCCTCCCCACCACAACCCGCTATACTAGGCTGCAGGCCATGCCCTTGGGTGATGAGACACAGGGCCTCCCATGGGGCACTGGAGCGGGTGTGCCTGTGCCCAGACCCTTGGCCACACTGGGAGCAGCAACACTGAGCAGCACCTGCCGTGTGTCCTATGCCCGAGACTGCTGTCCTGGAGCCGCCATTGGGAAGTCCATCTGCCACCCACTCTTACACCTGCACGCCGCTCCTGCCCACTCACCCCTGGTGTCCGTGACTCAGGTCTCCCTCGGGCCCTCCTGGCCACTCTGCGGTCTGCAGCCCCGCACCCCGTCCTGGGCTCCTTCCACTGCGGTCTCCGCAGTGAAGGTGGTGGGAAAGCAGATGGAGGCTGGCGTGGAAAGCAGGGACCAAACCTGCAGGGCGCTCACATTCAAAGACATCGACTTAGTTACCTTTAGGTCTTCAGGCTGTTCTCTTTGGATTTTACCTCTCAGCAAAAGGCCGGTGAACACTTTAGTAGCAGGAGTGTGCTTTGCGCTTGTTTAAGAACCAGCAGGGAGCAGGTGAGTGACCAGATTCTGTTTTTCAGACCAGTTATTTAAAGGACGGGAGACTCCTCAGGGGAGCCGGGCAGCTGGGCTGACCCTCCCACCTGCCCAGCGGGGAGGCTGCACCACCGCTGGGCACTGAAGGCCGAGCAGCACCCTTGCAGAGTCTGTTCGCTGACCCTGTGTGCTCACGGACCGGTGCAGCCCCTTCCTCCTTCCCCTGTAAATGAGGATTTCTCCCAGGGGTCTGTGCGGAGCTGCTACTTCTGCCTTTTCTATTTCTCCTCTGACATCTCACCCATTCTAATGATGCGAGCCTGCTCTTCTCTGCAGTTCAAGGCCTGATTCACAATGCTATAGTCTTAAGTCTTCTCTAGGTTTCCCCCAAAAGCAGGGCCCAAGAGAAGGGGGAGGCTGCAGACCGTTAATTGGGACAGTGATATCAAAGAACCAGGGTGAGGAGACTGGGAGACAGGACAGGTGGTGAGGAGAGCTTTTCTGGACGTGCAGTGCTGAGCTGGCCACTGCTCTGGGGCGGGTGGAGAGCCACACTACCAGAGCCCTCATGTAGGATGTGCGTCCAAATTGTCCCTGGAGGACAGGGGAAGCCAAGCCTGGCCTCAGGAGGCATTGATGTGCTTTCAGTTCAGGGTGACACAGCATCGCGACCATCTCGCGCAGAAAAATGGAGGAGCATGCTGTGGGACGGAGGGTGCAGGTGGGAAAGTGGGCTCGGAGGATGTGGGGTGGGGCCTGAGGGGGGTCTGACACAGTCCCGGGTCACCAGCTGCTGGGTGCTTGTTTCCTTGAATGTCCCCAATTGCCCACAAGCTCCGGATGTTGCCAGCCACCCCCACCAGGGGCTGTCATGGGAGGTGTAAGGTAGAGAGGACCCTGGGGCCGGGCCTCACTCACATAGCCTCTAGGTACAGACTTTCGATAATGTTTTGTATGGCTCATTGGTGACATGCAAACATTCACACCGTGCCATGTTTTTATGTCACTGCGCTGTTTTGACCTTTTCATGTGTCAGGACTGTGACTATGAGAACTTGCCTATGTTGCACTTTATCTCTGGGAAGCCGTTTCTTCCATGCCAAGGGTTCGATCAGCATCTTCCAAGGCCCAATGGTTCTAGTTCTCGTGACTGAGAGTGGAGACCAGGGCTCTGTGGTTCAGAGGTTCAGCCCTGTACCCCGTTTGAACTCTCCCAGGCTTTATTCACCCCCTGCACAACCTCAGGGCCAAACTCTCATCTGAGGAGAGGCTCCGGCCTCTCTTTTGCCCAGATCTGCCCAGAGCACCTGGGCACTTAAATGCCATTGGAAGAGCCTGATAGTGAAGTGACGTTTCCCGACCCCCTATCCTAGGTCAAGGTGTGGGAAGGCCTTACTTCAGTCACCAGATATGACATCGATAATGCTAACTCCTGTCCATGTCATGACAATGGAGAGAGTGACGGTGATTCACGTCTGTATAATGATTGCTGACATACACAAAGTCCCGTAGCCCTCGAAAGCATCATGGGAATAAGGCAACGGGCACTTCTAATGATCCTGACTTTACAGATGAGGAAATTAAAGCCCTGGGACTCAGTGATTCGCCCAAGATTTCATTTCCAGTAGTCAAATCCAGGTTTTTGGTCTCTTACTCTAGAACTCACAGGATCCGTTGGAGTTGGGCAGGAGAGGAAGAGGTGGTAATGGTCGAGGTTGGGTGAAGGGCTCTTGCTAAGGGCTGGAAGGGCCCAGGTGGGACAAGATCACAGGTACACGTTTGGTGTGCTCAGCATTTGCAGAGAGGAAGTGGACCAAGCCTGCGATAGATGTCGGTTGATAAAGCCCTGGCACCCCCTGCTATGTCTGTCGGTGCAGACAGAGAAAAAGGGGGACCATCACAGCACAGGGAAGATGGGATATGGCTCCCAGAGGAGGTCCAGACTAGAGCAGAAACCATCCTGCCAGACAGGAACCATTCGAGAGCCTTTGTCACAGATGAAAGAAGCATTGACATTGTCCTCTCCATGAACTGGGGCCAACCTCAAAGCCACACTCTGTCCTTAGAGCATGCGTCCCTGTAAAATGAGTTCTTACATGTTGCTCATTACAGAACATGGTTTGGAGCAACCCCACTAAGCGCTTTTGCTGTCTTTGTAGGGTCCCGAGTTACGCAGCCACTCTAGTTATTATTTTATATCTCTGGGTTGCAGACCCTACCTAATTATGGTTAATGGCTGGGGGAAAAGTCTACTCAGAAGTTTAAAGTGAGACTTTGTTCTATGTAGGGACTACGTTTCAGGAAGGGATGGGGCAGGTTCATCAGCCAGGTGTGGGGACCACCACACACAGGCTTTTGTTCACATCCAAGTCCTCTCTGAGACCATCCCAGAATTCCCTGCGGCCAGCTCAGCTTGAAGAAAAAGGGCCCAGTGATTGACATCCAGCAGGTGAGAGAAAGATCAGCTTTGTACCATCAGTGAGCTCACTGTTGAAAAGCCACTTTTGGAATACTTATTTGTCCAGGAACATAGTTAAGGCCGATGAGGATTTCATGGCGTTGATCCAGGGGAATGAAGTATTAATGATCATTTTTGTTCGTCGGGATGCTGATTTTCTTACTCTCCTATACTACTACGTGAAGGGTTCTCTTATTTGGGGTGGGAACTAATGTCCCTGTCCAAGGACTTCTGTGCCCAGAGCAGGAAATGCAGAGAAAGCAGTGCCTAGACCTCTCCGGAAATGTGTTAACTCAGCTTTTCTGTGCTGCAGTGCCAGGTGTTCCTCACCTGTGCCCTTGTTTAACCCATAATCACTGCAGGGGGCAATACTGCAGACACCCAGCCCAAGTTGCACAGCTACGAGTGTCCTGACCAGGCACTCATGGCCCTCGGGTTCTAGCCTTGTGTTGGAAGGTTCCACTGTTTTCCAGCTCTCATCCTTTCCCCCATCAGCTTGAGCGGGGTCATCAGGGTCTTTTCCCAGGAGTGTCCTTGCATGGCTGGCATACCACTCCCAGCTCCTCCAAGGGACAGCACCCTCCATGAGTCTGGGGAGGGCACGCATGAGCACCCTTCAGAAGCAGATCAGGCTGCAGACTGGGACACAGCGTTTAACTCTTCAGGTCACCCGGAAGCCAGGGCTGGCAGCCGTGCGGATTGAATGCAGCAGCATGTGTTTGACTCTAACTGCCATGTCACAAGGGAGCAAGAATTATTTGGTGTGTATGGGCTTCGTGGATTCAAAAGGCACACTGGCCTCCAAGTTTCAGCACCTCTGCCATAGGAATGTGCCACCCTTCTTTCTCGTGGTGGCTTCAGCGAGGTGAGTCACGACCGCATGCTCACTGCCTGTGTGCACACAAACAGACTGGTGTCAGTCTGGAAGACCACTCATGGGACGGCATAAGTGCATCGTTTCCCATGGGAATGAAATTGTGGGGATGGTGAATTAGGCACGTTTGGCTGCCTTCACAGGGCAAGGGTCAAAGCTGGTTCACTCTACCTGCTTGCAAAACTTTCCTTTCAAGACTTTTCATCCTTTTATCATTTCCTGTGAAAGTCTCGCTTCCACCAAGATTCCAATGGCACAGGTGACGTGTAGATGACCCGAACATCACCTGCTCTGAGTCCAAGTGGTACCAAAGAGTTGGATTCTGAATGGGAAGAAGTTTTTTGTTTTGTTTTAAAGATTTTATTTATTATTTTTAGAGAGAGGCAGAGAGGGAGAGAAGCATCAATGTATGGTTGCCTTTCACCTGCCTCCAGCTATGGGCCTGGCTGGAGACCTGGCTTGCAATCTGATTATGTGCCCTGGCTGGGAATCGAACCAGCCACCTTTGGGTTTGCATGCTGGTGCCTTATCCACTGTGCCACCAGCCAGGGCTGAATAGGGAGAAGTTTTAAGACTATTTTACTATTTATCTCACTGGTATTTTTCTTTTTACATATGTAAAGTAATGACATATGATGAAAGATTGCCCAAATAAGCCTTGGAAGCTCTTTGAATAAATAGAGAATAAAAATTACATCATAAGAATACACTGCATCTGCCCTGGCTGGTATCACAATGGATAAGGCAATGGCCTGCGAACCCAAAGGTTGCTGGTTCAATTCCCCAGCCAGGGCACATAACCAGGTTGCAAGCCAGGTCTCCAGCCAGATCCATGGCTGGAGACAGGTGAAAGGCAACCATACATTGATGTTTCTTTCCCTCTCTACCTCTCTCCCTTCCTCTCTCTCTGGAAATAATAAATAAAATCTTAAAAAAATAAAATTAAAAAAAAAGAATACACTGCATCCTTGTTTAATTGGCAATCTTTCCTTTCTTAATAAATAGTACATACAATTTAAAATGCAATGTAATTATCGGTGTCTTAGATTTAGTGAAATACAGTGTCAGGTAAGTCGCAACTCTCTGTGATTGCTTTAAGCAGTTCTCACGACGAGGTCATGTGATTATGTGTTCTTTCCTCTGAATGGATTTAGGTGGCTTTGCCAGTTTTGGGTTGGTGCTTAATTGTGTATACGTTTGGTGAGATAGTGGTGTCCAGTGATTTTGTCAAGTGCTAGTCTAGCTGTGGCAGTGGAGGGATTTTGCAGATGCGGTTGACACGGACAATCCGTTGATTGTGGAGACGTTAAAACAAAAATGAGTTTCCATAATGTGAGGCTGAGGCGGGGGCTGATTCAATCCGTGGAAGACCTTAAGACCCCAAAATGAGTTTTCCTGAATACAAAAGCATTCTCCTTTAGGACGCCAGGGTCAACTCTTCACTGAATTTCCAACCTGCTGGCCTGCCCTATGGATTTTAGACCTTCCAGCCCCAACAATCACATGAGCCAGTTCCTGAAAAGAAATCCTCTCTTTCTCCCCCGTATTGGTTCTGTTTCTCTGGGGAACCCAGACTCCTATAATCTATTAATATATACTGGATAGAATTGAAAGCACGACCAACGCAAAGCAAAGAAGGGTAGCCTCAAAAATGCTATGCAGGCTGTTCTTACACCAGCTCTTTGGGTGATGTGTTGACTCTGCTCTGTGACCCCCCCCACACGCCCCACATCTTCCCCATCATCTGCCACTGGTTTCAGCAGATCCACATGCAGACTCTTCTATCTACGTCAAGTACTTTCTATCTCCCTGAAGTGGGCCCATTGCTTCGGGCTGTGGGCACCTTCACCACTCACTTACTACACAGTGGGCTCTCACTCGATGCCACCCCCATGCCTGCTGCAGCTGGGGGACCCGGCCGGGCTGGCGTGTGACCGCTGCTGGCACACGCATGCTGACTCCCTTCTTGCTGCCGCTCAGCACCTCAATTGCTCTGGGCTTGGATTGCCATGGGTGGGCAGGAGTGAATGAGCTGTATTAATAGTTTCCTCAGCATAATCCATCATCCCCTCAACGATGCGTTTCTGACAGTTAATTAGAAGCCACACGTGGAATAACGAACATCGTGTTCAGAATGACAATCTCTTGCTGAACAACAGATCAGACAGTCTGCTCTCTCCTGTCACCCTGGATGTCTTAAGTGTTCAGCTTTCCAATGCCTACCGAGCACTCTAGGGCCAGTAATTCAGCCTCATGCTTTTAGAGGGCTCAATCCCATTAAGGGGATGGGGCAGGAGATCCAGGAGGGGCAAAAGGGAATCTGTCTATGCCCAAAACAGTAAAGTTGGGGTGTCCCCACTGGCTGCCCCTCTGTGGTCTGACCATAGGGGTGCAGGAAGTAGGAGGGGTCTGAGTCACCAAGTGAGAGTTGGGAATGACCTCACAGAATCCAGTTCAATTCTTCCCTCTTTCAGAGACTTAAAGAGGATGCACACATGGCCTCCTAATGCTCAGCCTGCTTTGTGTTCTTCTGCTGCCCCTCTGGGCCTGGGACAGTGGCCGTAGGCAGAGAGGGAAGCGAGGCTGGCTGGCTGCTTGGTAGGTTGAACCCTGCAGTCTGGTTGCAGCCACGGTGACTGGACCCACAGAAGCAACCACTCCTGGAGGAACGTCACCAGCTGTCCCTGGGGGAGCTTGGCTTCTGTTCTGTTGACACCTTATGGGTAGCCTGTCCTACCTCAGGGACCAGGATAGCCTGCAGGGCCAGGGTCCCAAGGGCCTGGCTCTGGGACAGTCAGTGTCCTTCAACAACCCAGTATCAATGGTCCTCATTCCAGGCCCCATCAGTGATCTCACCAAGTTCTCAAAATTAGAAACTTCCAGTGTGGGGGAGACCTGTGCTTGCCAGTTCTGGAAATAAGTTCACACAGTTGGGCCTCTGAGGTCATTTCCTCATATCTGCCAGTGGCATGGACCAGTGCCTACTTCTTAAATTCTAAAAGGAAGGGATAAATCATGTAAAGTGCTCAATAAATATGTGCTCTGTGTGTGTGGGGAGAGAGAGAGACAGGCAGAGAGAGAGAGACAGAGAGAGAGAGTTCCTTTCTGCTATAAGTCACATTTATTCTTGGTTTCTCCAGCACAGGCAGGAAGCTGCATCCTTGGGAGACCTGGCACCTGCCCTTCACACCTTGATGAGGTGGTGGGTGAACATGTTTCTCCACCTCTTGTTACTTAACACAGCCCTTGGCTGACTGTGGGTGCCAAACTCAGTTTCGGAAAAGGTCAGAGACCACCAGAACCCATTTTACCCGGCATTCAGACATGAGAGAGGGGTGTCCTGCTCAATCCGGGGCAGGAAGAGAGCCCAGGGTGTGCTGGTCTCCGTGGTATAAATGTTGCCGTGATGGCTGGCGGTGGGCTTGCAGTGCAGGTTGGAACTTGGAGGTCACGAGAAGAGCTCCCGGGGCTCTAGGGGGTGAGTCTGAGTGGGTTCCTCACCCCCGGGGAGAGGTAGATACATTGTCAATGGCGCTGAGGCTGCTTGGTGGTTAGAAACTGCCCCCTTGATGGGCATCCCACGCTCCACCCCAGCTGCCTGACGGTGTGACGCTGTGCATGCCGGTTGCCCCAGCCCTTCCCAGGTGCTCAAGCAGGTCTGGAGTGGCGGTGGCGTAGGATGGGTGGGGGTCCAGACCTCAGCCCCAGCACCTCTGAGACCCTGCATGGCAGCCCTCGTGGTTTCCCCTGCTGGGTGGCATTTCACCCACCAGTGTAACCACACGCTCCCTCCCCCACTCTTTCTAGTCCCATCAGGCACAGTGCAGTGTTTTATGAATACCTGTTCAATGACAGACATTTTCTGTTGTGTGTCCCATGTGGACATGAACAGGAACAATGAAAGAGCCTTAAAGCTTCCTTTTGCCCGAGTCCTGGAACAGGCCTTTGTCCTTACGTCAGCCTGTGGCCTCTCACACAAGGGTTGCTCCTCCTCTGTAGTTCAGAGAGGACAACCCATGCTCTGTGTTTAGGACAAACCGGATGTTGGGATTCTGTGCCTACCCTGTTCCCCTGGGCTGGGGCTGGATTTCTGGTTCCTCCCCGTCCCCTACCCTGAGAGATCTGTATGGGGTGTGGGGCTCCATCCCTGGCTCCTTCCCAGGAAGATCCGCCTGGATGACTCACAGCTGTAATGCCCTGTGACAGCTTTATAAATAAATTGGGTGCCTTGCGGAAATATCACTGTATCTTCCATGCCAATCCCCACAGGACAGTAAATATAGATTCCTTCGTCATAATCGAGGCGGCATTGGATCCGCCTGTGATGATTAACGTGTAACCAGCCTGCCATTTCATTTCATTTCATTTCAGGGCATTTCCAAATTGCGTCGCGTGAAGGCCTCTCGATACAGAAATACCCGCTGCAGCCCTGGCCCTGGTGCGAGGGACTCGGGTCTGTAATCTGTGGCTTCCGCTCAAAAACAACCTCGGATTTGGCCGTGCAGGCTGAACCTGAGCTCCACAACCTCCGTCTCCTAGCCTTCCACTCCCTCTGGGGAGGCCAGTTTTGTTCCGCATTTCGGAAACCCGTTCTTCCATCTTCCTGCAGAAGCTCAAATTGCAGCTCAAAGAAGCGCAGCCTCAGGCCCAGTCCACTAACTGAGGGCCGGAAATGAACCGTTTTCAGAAACATTTCATCGGGGATGGTGTGGGGAAATTCACTTTGGCCTGATGGCGGCCCCTCTGGGAGGGATCGCTGCCCTGTCTAGAGTTTCCTAAGGTCCTACCTGAGGTCTGCTTCTCAGCAGAGGTGTTTCAGGGTGTGAGCTAGGAGACATGAAGAAGGGAAGCCGTGAAAGGGGGCCAAAGGCGTGGCTGGGGGGGAACCGGGGATCCACTGCAGCTAAACTGGTGGGCTGGCCCCGTGCGTGAGCTCTTGCCATAGCTACCACCGCAGCAACCTAGGGGCATGATTCGTCCAAAAGCAGAGAGCCCGTCTGCAGTCTGCAGGGTGACTCCCTGGCCAGCCCTGTGCCTGCCACGGACCTGTTAACTCTGTTAATACGTGTACATAGGATGACTCAACATAGTCACCAGAGAAGCCCCAGGAATGCCTCCCTACCCGGCTGGAAGAGACAGAAATGCAAATATTGTTTAGAAGGAGGGAAAGGCCTTTGACCTATGAAGCAAAGGGAGCTGGGGCAGGTTCGTAGGGGCTTCTGTGTGCACACTGTGGAAGAAAAAGGTTATCTCGATTATACAAGGTCTTTACACATCTGTGATCCCATTGTTGTAAGCACGGGCCTTGGAGGTTCCAAAAGAAGGATCAGGGAAAGAGGGTAATCAGTGAACAAAGAGAGGCAGCCGTTGAAGGTGCGGTGCGTTTTAGAGAAATTGTGTTTCTGCTGTGGCGTGTGTGTGTGCGTGTGTGTGTGTGTGCACGCGTGTTCATGTGCCGGCACACATCTCGGTGTGAGCTGTCAGACTGTTAGGATGGAGACAGCACGGGAGGAGAGTCTGGTGCTCAGGACTAGGTTACCTGGGGGTACCGGTTCTGGAATCTGCCTGTAGCCCAGGCTGGAAGGAGGGTCTTTGGGGGGAATTCTGAGTGTATTATTTATGGAGCTACACACGTCTCCTCTCTTGAGGGGCTTATCTGTCCTCCCCAGTGAGCCACGGGGGGCCCAGCACAGGATGCTGCCTGGTCTGCCCCGCTGAACTGAATGGACAGAGTTCAAACCACAGGTCAGACAAAGAGCAGGTTGACACCTGTACTGCCCCCAAACCTGTTCCCCTAACGTTGGTGAATAGCCTGTTCCCTAAGGGTGTTTTTTCACCACTCTTCCAATCGGTGTCCAGCGCCTGCAGATTTACCTCTTCCGTATTCCTCAGCTTGCTCCCTTCTCGCCATCCTACTGTGGTCTCCCACCTACATTTCTCACCTGGTTACTGGTTGCTGATTCCCCAGCTCTCATGCGCATCTATTCCCATCATCCCTCTGCCTACGGGACAGAGTCCAAGGCAGTGCTCTGGCCCCTTCGTGAGCTGAAGATCACTTACTTCTCCAACACCATCCCATCTCTGTCTGCTGCCAAGGCCTCCAACCAAGTGAAACTCCCAGTAGTCCCTCCAAAATGCTGCGCTCTCTTCTCCTGGACATTTGCACCTTCTGTTGCCCTTGCCTGTGATTCTCTGATCCAGCCCTTTGATCAGCTCCAGCCTCCCAGCCTGGGCTTAGACACCAGCTCGCCCAGCACCTACACACTGTCCCTGCGAGGCCACCACGGGCCTCGGGGGTGGGTCTGGCAAGGACCTTTGAAGTAAGAACATTAGGGTGGCAGTGCCATTTCAGGATTACTGGAAAACGCCGTGATTTGTTCTGCTTTTGATATTTGATTAAACTCAGCTTCCTTTCCTTTTTTCTTTTATTCTATATTGACTTACATATCCACGGACGTAAAACCACCTGCCTGGAGAATGAGTCTGACGCTGTTGACAGAAGCTGTTTGGGTCCTGAGTGATAGTCCCTCAGCACGTGGCCCAGGTCACACCTCTCTGAGTCTGAGGATGGGCAGTCTGTGACAGAGGCCTGGCCACTCAGATGCCCGTCAGTGAGTCACTGTAAAGGAAAGGCTATTCCCAGGGTGTACCATCACGATCACGTTCCCCTCCAGTGCTCTGTTGTGGGGGTGACCTTCCTGAATACCCATCAGGTGAAAATTAGGGTTCACATGAAAACCCCACATAAGATGCTACTACCAAAGCAAATGGCCTCTTGAAACATCTGTTGGGTGGATGGATACTTCGTATTCTTTAGCACCTTCCTACACACACCGGTAAAGACAACTTCCTTCAGACTTACTTCTCTACCTGCTGTCTGGCACATTTTTCTGGATCTCAGTTGTAAGACACGTTTGATGTCATAAATGTTCATTAGTGACGCGACACTCAGCCTGATGCACTAAGAGGGGAGACCATGGTATCTTCGTGACATGATTCTACCTCTTCTC